>VZTL01051436.1:129416-140623 GCA_013400535.1 Scopus umbretta | reverse complement strand
AGCCGAACGCCGCCGTCTCCCCCGCCCCCCCCCCCCCCCACGTCATCCCTCCAGGAAAGGTCCTCTGGAGCCCAGGGGGGACTTTCTCCAGGGCCCTGCAGCACCCAGCCCTTGTGAGAGGGTGCTCGGTGGTGCAAGAGGTCCCCAGGGCATGCACTGCCCGGGGCACGCAGTGCAGAGCTGGCTGTGCTCACTGGGGTGAACGCAACAGGAGCGTAACTTGGTGAGGATCTGGCCCGAGGTGTTGCTCTGAGCCCCAGTCCATCCCAGCGGTTGTTTCCCATTGCCTCTTGCCCCCTCCCTGCCTCCAGTCCAGGAACCGGGACCCTGGCAGGGTGATGTTGGTGTCTAGACAGGCTGAGCTGCAGGCTGCTGCCGCCGCCGCCGCCTCACCTTGCGCAGGGCTCCAGGTCTTGCTGGGTGAGGGTGTTCCAGACGGGATCTTTGAACCCATCCCTATCTGGCATGCATGGAGTTTTCTCTGTGTGCTCAGACAGCAGTAAACCCGGCGAGAGCAAAGATCCCAAAGTGGGCTGAGGGCTGGAGCAAAGCACCGGGATTATCTGGTCTAATCTGTCGAGCAGAACCAAGGTGTCCTTGAATCAGCCCCGTGTTTGAGTCGCGCAGCCACAGACATCGCCGGGAGTGGGGCTTGCTGGGCGAGGGCTGCGGTGGTGAACCTCCCGGTCAGGTTCGAGCTGCATGCCTGCAGCACGTCTGCAATGCTTCTCCGTGGCAGGGACTGTCTTCACCTGCAGTTGGCCGTGACTGCGTGCTCAAGATATTATCTGTGCTCGTGGTTCCCTGTGCACCATGCCAGCCGGGAACGCCACGGCTGAGCAGGGAGAGGGTCAGGGCTGGAGGTGGGGGGCTCCGACCGGGAGCTGCTCCCCCCAGCCCTGGCTGTCGCGGGCTGCGCTGGCTCCTGCCTTTGCGACAGAACCCACAAGGTGGCATGGAGGCTGGCACAGCGGTGCATGCCCTGCACGTTGCTACACACGTGTGCGGGGCCCAGCTATGGAGAAGGGGCCTGTTTGCCTGCTGGCTCCGTGCGATGCCGGGCACCCTCCTGCCTGTGCCAGCCTGGAGTGCAGGAGGGCAGCACCCAGCCTCGTGCCCCAACTGAGCGCTCCCACGGGGAAGCCATGCCAGTAAAAGGGCCCTTTTCCACCCCATTCCTGCCTGCGGCGCTCTGCCTGCAGAAGAAAAAGCCCCACTGTGTCTGTGCCTTTGGGCTGAGATGCGGCTGGGAGCTGATGTGGCAGCACCATGCACCTCTTGTCTGTGCGAGGGGGTAGGGAACAACCGGCCCCCAGCCTGGCTGGGGCGCACATGCGGCTGGTGCTTAGGGCTGCCTGGCTAGGCTGGGGGGGCTCCCCGAGAGCAGTGCAGCTCCCCGGTTGCTCATGGGCTTCCTGGGCCGTTTTTCAGCTCTCGGGGCTCTCCTGGGCATCAGGAGGGCAGTGGGGTGTAGAGCTGCGCCGGCGGGTCCCCACTGCCTGCGGAGCTGGGGAACGGCTGGGGACGGTGACCTTGGAGAGGGAACGACTCGCAGGCACAGCGTGTAACTCTGGGGACGCGAGGGTCCCTCTGCTGTGGGCTGGCAGGGAGGGAGGGGAGGAAGGATCTTGCCCATTGCTGGGGGAAGGAGGGAGAGACGCAGGATGCGGAGTATCCAGTGAAAGCTGACCCCCTCCCCAGCCCCCTAATGCTGTGTGGCGAAAGGGGGGATTGTAGGATCAAAGGCAGCGCCGGTTTTTCCTTCCTGGCGAGCCTATGTCCCTCCCCACGGCAGCTCAGCTGGGGAGGACGAAGGGTCCCTGCGCGCTGCCAGGCAGGCCGGGGGCGGGCAGGGTGCCGGCCGGGGCGCCTGGCAGCTCTGGCAGGCAGAAGTAGGGCAGTGCCATGGATCAGGGCACGGTGCCATCGCTGTAGGGCCGGGGTTTGCGGCTCCCCAGCATCTTCGCAGACCCGGAGTGCCCCCGCCAGCGGGCCGGGGCTGGGGGCCCCTGGCAGGGCGGGGGAAGGGTCCTGCCGGCCCTGCCCGAGCCCCCGCTGGCCCGAGGGGGGGCCCGGGTGCTCTGCAGAGCAGGCTGCGGTGGGGGAAGCTTTGCTGCCTGTCCTCGGGGTGCGGCAGGCGGCTCTCCCGGGGGCGCAGGGCCTGGNGGGCTCACAGCCCCCCGGGGTGCCCTGAGCGCGCCCCACGGCCAGAGCAGGGTGCGCTGCGGGGGCCAGCACCTCCCGCCTGCCCGAGGGGCCGGGGACCAGGCTGCCCCTGCACCCCCCCGCCCTCCCGCCACGCTTTCGGTGAGAAGTGGGGACCCCCTGAGCTGTCCCTGCGGCCTGTTTGTGTGCTACGTGCTGGCTGGCGTCCCCGCACCCCGCAGCTGCAGGCTGAGGTCCCCCGGGCTTGGACCCGACTCTGTGCACAGGTGGGCAGCCCCGCAGCTTCGGGAGAGACCCGGCTTTTGGAGCCCTGGCTCAGCACCCCCAAACCCCCATGATCGTGACCAGGGGCTCGGATGGGCCAGACCCCCCAAGCCTGCATGCCGGGGCTGGGCGCTTTGCTGAGGTGGCAGCCAGGATGGGCTGTGATGGATGGAGCCTGAGATGTCGTCTGGCGCTTCCCAGGGACCCGAGCGCTTCCCTGGGCTTTGCAGCTCCCGTCTCACTGCCTGCTTGTTAGCGGAGAGCCAGCCTCCCCTCCTCGGCAGAGAGCAAGAGCGAACCACCTTGGGGATGCGTGTTGCCTGCGAGATGCTGTGCTTGCTTGGCCCCCCCTGCATCGAGGTGTCTGGCGGTGCCGGCGACGGCATGTGAGCCGCAGCCGCTACCCTGAGCAGTCAATCGCAGCTTTGTTGCGCCGCTGTTAGATCTGAGGGAACAGGGTCGGATTCATCACATGATGGGGCATGTTAAATACGCCACGAGTCTATTAAACCCCAGCGGAAGGGGCTGGACTGGCCGCCCTGGGCCGCCCTCCCCCGGGACTTGGTGGGCACCCCGGCTCCAGCTGCGGTTCCCCTCTGCGGAGCGAGGTCCAGCCCCTCCGTCACCCCTTCGCTGGGTCTTTGCCATCCTCCGAGGGCTGTGCTGTGGCGTGGGAGGGCCGAGTCCCATGTGCACGGTTCGATCCGTACCGCCTGGCCCTGCCATCCTGCCCGTGACGTGCGCCGCTGTCCCTTGGGTGGGGGGGACCGGCCCCCCCCCCCCCTCCAGATGGCTGCTGGAGCGGCTGTGTAATCCCTCTGTGCGGGCAGGCAGGAGGGAAGCTGCAGCGGGGAGGGGGTGCGTGGCCATCCCAGGCTGCAGAGGGGTGCAGGCAGACCTGCCAGGGAGCGGGCACTGAGGGGACCAGGGTGGCATTTGCTGGGGGAGACGTCCTTCCAGGCAGACGAGGCTGTTTGCGGTGTTGCGCGCTGCTCTGCAGCTGGGAAATCAGCAGCGCCTGTTGGTTTCTCTCACTTCTCCACGTCAAGAGCGTCTGCATCCCGTTGTGCATCCCACTCTGCATCTCGCTGTGCATCCACGGGGCTGAGCGCAGGGCAGGAGATGGGACCGCTGCTCCCCGCACCATCAATCCCAGTATGGCTCGTTCTGCGGTGCGCAGCCATGTACATGCGTGTGCACACGTGCACACACACTGGGCTGTGTCTGTGCGTGCAGCCACTCTGATTCCATCCCCTGAACCTCGGCTGGCATTTCCTTGTGGGGAAGGAGAGCTCCTGTCCTGCTTCCATCTGCACCATCCCTCTTGTCCCCTTCACTCTGCCAGGAGAGGACGAGGCTTGCCTGCATGGTCCTGAGGGTGCCTCCTTCCCTCCTGTGCCTGGCAGGAGCCATGGCTGAGGGACACCCGGCCCCGTCGCCCACCCTGAGCCAGCCCTTCGGGGAGCCAGAGCCCGGATTAGGACTCCTGGAGAGGGGGTGGCCAAGGCATTAAAATTCTTGAGCGTCTGCTAAAAATCACATGGCAAGCGCAAAGCCTGTCCCCTCCGGCCAGTCTCTGGCTGCCTCGGCCGGAGCCTGCCTGGGGGGAGCAGCCCCAGCACCCCCAGCCCACGCAGAGGAGCACGGTGGGCCGTGGCACCCATCCTGCTGCACTGGGCCACCAGCACCGTCCTGGCTCCAAGCTCCCCATCACCCTGCCCGTGTCCCTGGCTGTCCCCTCGGGGAGGGGGGCTGCGGCAAGGGGTCCCCACCCTCTGGGCAAGGCCGGGCACAGGGGACCCCCAGGCAAACCCTGTGACGGGGCAGCTCGCTGCCTGGGTTTGGGCTGCTGGGGCCGGCACTGGCCTCACTGGAAACTGTATTTTCCTGCCGAGTTCCCATAGAAACCAGTAGGAGCAGCCGCCAGGCTGGCGGGGACAAGGGAACGGAGGGACGGGCAGGAGCAGGCAGGAGGGTGAGCTCCAGGCCTGGCGCTGCCGGGGTGAAGCAACTGCACCGGGTCCCGGCTGCTGCGAGGGTGCCGGCAGCCATGCCCGCCCCGAGCTGCTCCCCACCACGGGGAAGATGCACCAGCATCACCCTGTCTGCCGGCCGTGCCACGGGGTCTGTGTGCACGTGTGTGTGCGTGCACACCCGTGCACGCCGCTGCGCTGCTGCTCCGCGGCCAGGCCTGACGTCGGGTGCAAACGCCAACCCAGATGGGCAGCGTGGGGCTTAATCCCCCTCGGGGCTGGCGGGGCCCTAGCAGCCGGGCAGGGTCTTGGGTTGTTTTCTGCTCCATCTGTGCCCCTGGGAATCAGCTGGGCTGGGGATTTCTCCTGCCTGTCTTTGCGCGCTGGAGGGGAAAGCGCAGCTCCTTAGCTGCTCCTCTCTCTCTCAGGCATTTGTAGTAGCATCCCCCCTTCTGTTTTCCTTAGCTTGAAACACGATAATCCGCAGCAGGCAGAAATAGTACATTGAGGAATGTGCCGTCTCCTCCTTAGCCTCATTTTTCCCTGCGATCTGGCAGCACCCGCCCAGGGAAGCCCTGCTCCAGGGGCGGCTGCGCAGCCCCTTCCCACCGCCCCAAGGGCAGCACGAGGAGAGGCTGCCTTGTGCCCTGGCAGCCCTCCTCTCCAAAAACACCCCTGATTTCATGGCACTGCTGGAAAGCTTCCTCCGGCATGGGATGACAGGCGGACGGGAAGGCAAAGGTGACCTGCCGGGGAGAGGGAGGGAGGGGGCACATGTGCTCTGACCACCCCCCCCCAGCCCTGCCCGCTCCTTCCAGCATTCAAAGCTGGAAAAAATCCTAGAAAGGGGTTGTTTTTGTGCAGGCAGGTTGGGGCCCTCCTGGTTTCCAGTGTGGTTCTGGTTTTATTTCAGTTTTCACTCCACAGCAGTGCGGAGAGCCTGGCCAGAGCCCTGCGAGGGCTCCCCCGGGGAGCAGCGGCTGCGGGGCGAGGTTGCTCCGGCCGTGGTATGCAGGGAATCAGGTTGGATGATCGCAGTGGCCGGTCGTGCCCTTAATCTGTGAATTCACCAAAGCTCTTTAATAAAGATTCAAAGTCACCAACTTCTCAATTAAGGGATGAAACAGCTCTTGATCCACGTTTCTGGGTCAGCTGGAGAAAGGCCAGTTAAGACCTTTCCTTTGATGTTTCTAAAGGAGACGACTTTTGAATAAACACCTTGCCAGCGTGAGCTCGGCCACCTCTGAGGCAGGGCCTGCAGCCTGGAGTCCAACCCCGGCTGCTCCCGAGTCGCGGGCTGAGCTCAGGAGAAAGTCTCTCCTCCTCTCCCTGCGGATCACGGTGCTCCCTGCCGCCGGGTGCTGGGTGATGTCCCGCTCTCCTGGGATGCTCCGGGCAGTGCCATCAGCCTCGCAAGGTCCTGCCGCTGCCGTGCTGCTCCCTGGGCAGGGCAGCCTTGCAGCAAGGGCGATAGCACGCTGCCCAGCCCTGGCTGGCTGCCCCGGAGCAGCCGAGGGGCTCGGGAAGGTGGGTCGGACCCTCCCGGGCTCAGCACCAGGGCCGCCTGCTCCTCGGTGCGTGCCCATGGGTGGTCTGCACCCTGCCAGGGCCCCCCAGCTCTCTAGGGTGCTTCTAACCCTCTGTTTACCTCAACAAGAGCCGCTTGCATGGGTGTTAATTGTAGGAGCTGGCAAGGCACTAATTAGGGGATAATGAGACAGCTTTTGTGTGTGCCTGGCATCCTGTAGTCAAACGCCCCGCGCTGTGTCGGTGATCCCCCTGTGCCGTGTGGGTGATCTCCCCCGCGCTCTGTCCCGGATCTGCCTGCGCTCTGTCCCGCTGGCCCATCTCCCTGCCTGCCCCGCTGCCTGCCCCGCCGCTCCAGCCTGGCAGACCAGGGCAGCTGGGGGTTTTCTTCCACCACCCCCTGTCCCCACCACGCTGGGTCTCAAAACAGCCGCTTGACGCTCCTCTGATTATCGAAAGCGGAGGAGTTCCCGTCCCTGCTCTGCGGGACTCGGGTGGCAGCTCGGCTGCTCTGAGCCCTCAAGTCCCACTGGTAATTAAGTGGCCGCCGGAGCCTTCGCAGCGCAGCCCTTTGTTCTCGGAGCGGGGAGGCAGGATCCGACCGACACGGGGCTCGTGCTGCCCCCTCCACTGCCACCGTCCCCCCTCGCCAGGTACCATCCCTCCCCGTCCTCGCAGCGTCCCCAGCCCCCGGAGGACTGGGGCCTGGGGCTTGTCCCCACGGCTCACTCGTGACGGAGCAGGGAGCATCCTCCCGCGCCCTCCCACCGCGCACCGCTCCGGCACCCATCTTCCTCCCGCTGCCGGCAGGGCCGTGCCTGCCTGCCGAGCAGCAAGAGGCTGTTGTTCCTCTCCGCCTGCCTGCAGTCGCCGGGGACTCGGAGCCGGCGCTCGCCTCCGAAGCTTCCTTACGTAACCGCCGGCAGCGCAGGCAGCGCAGGCAGCTCAGTGCCGCCGGGGCCTGGAGCCTCGCACCGGCTGCTGGCAGCCAGGTAAGGGCCACCCCAGCACCACGTTGGAAATGGGCGTGTGGCCGCCGACCGCCTCTGCCGCTCGGTGGGGACCCCGGCACCGGCATCGCGGGGCTCAGCTGGGGCTGGGCTGAGGGGAGCTGCCTCTCTGCGTGCAGCCAGAGACCCAGGGGATGATGTGCCGTGGGTCGGGCTCCTGTCCGTGGCTGGCGCCCGGCAGAACAGCCAAGACCAGTCTGGCAGCGCCGGCAGCACAGGCCGCCTCCCAGCCCTGCTTGGCCGGTTCCGCACCAGCCGGCGCAGCGAGCCCTGCGCTCACCACTCGCCGGGGCCCCGGCCTGAGCGGCGGAGCTGCTGCACGCCTGGGCGATGCAGTGGGTGCTGGGCTCAGCACCCTTCCTGGGGTGCTGGGGCCCTGGGGGGATCATGCTCGGCGCCGGGTGAGGATGGGGTGTGTGTGCTCACGGCAGAGCTGGTGCTGGGCACAGCATCCCAGGCTGGCGGGGGAGAAGCTTAAAAACTCCGTCCCACTGGCATTGCCCCCAGCAGCCTCCTGCCCCCCGCTCTGCGCTGGGCACCCGGAGGTGTCCGGGAGGGTTTGGAGGGACCCAGCTGGGGTGGGAGGCCCCGGACCCTCCGTGGCAGGTGCTGAGCTGCAGCCGGCGGGTGGGTGGTGCGGTGCCTGTGATCCGGTGGGTGAGGGCTAATTACAGCCCGGAGCTGGATGGGTTCAAAGGTCTCTGCCGGCGCAGGTGGGGCTGGTGAGGGTGAGCCCGGCTGCAGCTCGGTGTGGGCTCGGTGCGGTTGTTCTCTTGCGCCGGCGGCTCAGCCCAGCCTCCCCTCCTTCACCGTGATCTCAGCCCCTCGCTGTGATTACGGGAAGTGAATCCCCTCTGGCTCTGCAGGGATTCACTTCCAGCCCTGTAAAACCCTCGGGTGATTTGGCAGCGCGGGGGTTGTGTGCTCCTTGGGGCCCGGCGGACGGGTGCAGGATGAGGCCAGGGTGCGTGGGGCAGCGAGACAGCGCTGCCTGGTTCCAGCCGTGCCGGAGAGAGCAGCTCACGCAGCTTTAGCATCCCTGACCCTCCGCCAGCGCAGCCGGAGGCGGCTCAGCTCCCTCTCCAGGCTCCTGCTCTCCTTTTTCACCCTCATCCTCGCGGTCCCTGGAGTCACCGTCTCTTGTCACTTGTCCCCGCGTCCCCCTGCGCAGCCGTCCTTGGGGCTGCGGGGGTCCCACGGCCAGGACCCGCACCCCAGGGCCCTGCAGCCCTGGTGGGGGGCTCTGCTCTGCACCCCCTTGCAGCGGGATGCTCGGGGGGCAGGAGGTCCCCCAAAGCCCCGGCCCCCGGCCATCTGCTTGATGCACTGAAACTAATTTCCTAGCCTTTATTCTTCCACAGAATTTGAAAATGCGATTGCACCCTCAGGGCCCAGAAATTGAAAGCAAATCAGGAGATATAAATCTGCTGGTTTCGCCTGTGTCTGATTATTTGAAAGCCAATTGCATGGTGCCAGCCTGCCAAGTCTGGGGTGCTGGGGGGACTCCGGGCTGGGGCAGGGTGGGCTGGTGTTCACCGGCTCCTCCGCCGTGCCGATCTTCCTGCAGTGCGTTCACCGGATCTGCCATTTGAGCGCGGGGTTTTTTTTTTTTTTTTTTTTTAAAATGCATGTTTTGTGAATGTGCAAATGCAGTGACCTTTTGCGGGGGCCGCCCGGAGCTCTGGCTCTGGCTGCCGGCTGCTCTCCCGCTTGTCAGGGAGATGAGGGTTTTGAGAGCTATGTGCAAACTGCAGGGCCCCTGGGCTCCAACACTCAGTTGCAATCGTGGTGATGAGTTCCCAGAGGGGAGGAAAGAGCTCGTTTCCCGTCTCTCGCCGTGTGCCTGGAGATGCCAGGCCCTTCACCCGCCATCAGCCCCGCTTCTTCGCATCCTATCCCCGTCCTCCTGGCATCTCCTCCCTGCTAGCTGCAATCTGTTATTGGTGTGACCTTGTCCCCTGCTGCCCTTGCAGGAGGCTCCGGTGGCAAAACAACCCCCCTGTCCCCGAGGGTCCCTGGCAGCGGGCAGCCCGGGACGGGCACGCGGTGCCGCAGAGGGATGGTGCCGAGTGTGGGGTGCCGGTGGGGAGGGTCCGGCTCCAGCCCGTGCCTGCCCGCCCTGCATGCTCCCGGCGAGTTGTCCCCTTCCCCGGCGTCCTTGGGCATGGCGATAGGGCCGGTGGCCTCTCCGGGCTGCGGACAGGTCTGTGCTAGCCCTCCGCAGATAAGGGCTGTGCCAGTGGGGAGCCATCAGGAATGTCATTTATGCGGTTAAAGTTCACCTGCTGTTAGGAGCCGTCCTGAGCACACGGGAGGTTTGGGCTGCCTGAGACCAGGCTGAGCCCTGGCACTGGGGTGGCAGGGTGGCCCCAGTCCGGGTGCCACCACAGCCCTGGCCCTGCTGGGAGTGGGCTCTGGCGGCTGCTCCGGCTGCCGGGAGGACGCTCGTGGTCAGTGGGGTGGCACAGACCCCAGCTCCCAGCCCGGTGGGGCCGGGGCTTGGCAGCAACATCCCGCTGCCAGCTTGAGGCCAGGGGAGGGCGGCGGGACGGGGTGGTGGGATGGGGATGCTCCTCGGCCGAGGCAAAGCCGCGGTCGGTGTTGTTGCGGCAGGGCGGCGGAGATGCCCAGCCGCAGGTGGGGAAACTGAGGCACAGAGCCTGCATAGTGGGGATTTGAGCCGGGGACCTCTCTTGGGCCAGGTGCCTCCCTCTGACGCATCCTTGTCTCCGCTCCAGAGAGCTCCTGAGGTTTCGTGGGGTGAGCGTGCGTGTGCGCCTGTGCACGCGTGCACTTTCTGGCACCCAGCAGTCCCATTTCCTGATCGGGGTTTGGGTGTTACCATCATATAATTAGTCTGTAATTGCTCTGTAATGAGGTAGCAATCCTGTGGCGGGGCTGCACTTAAAAGGGCTTCCCCTGCCCTGGGCCGCTCCCCGCAGCCCCCCGGCATCGCACCCCGAGCCACGTCCTCCTCTGCAGGGTGCCGGGGCGGGTGGGTGCCTGCCCGTGGGATCAACGCTGGCTCCGCTCCTCCTGGGAGCGGGGTGGAGAGATCTGGGGCGGGTTGTCCTGAAAGAGGGGTCTCCTCTGCCCTTGCCCCCTTCCCGCTCTGCTCCTTCCAGCGGGTGGCACTGGGGGCACTGGGAAGGTGGCACTGGGAAGGTGGCACGTCCGCACGGCGCCTGCGCCAGCCTGGTGGGCTGCCCCTGTGCCTATCAGCACTGCCTTTCACTCCCTCCTGGCACCCGTCCCGCTGCCTCCAGGGCCCTTTGGGGATTTCCTCTGCCTCGCCCCCGCTTGTCCCCGCTGGCACGGCCACCCCGCTGGCGGGGTCCAGCTTGCCCGACCTGCGGCTGCCGTGCCTTGCTCCCACATTGCCCTGGGGGAAGAGTCACCCCATCCCGGCCCCAGGTCCCCCCAGTGCCGTTGGGTGAGAAGGGGGCTCCTCTCCCTTCCTCCCACCCTGCGGGGCCGTTTCCCTCCGGTCCTGTTTAAACCCCCCGGCCCCGCAGCCGGAACGGAGAGTGCCGGGTATTTATAGCCTGGCACGGATCCTGGGAGGCAAACATGTGTGGAGGGGGGGTTGTTTTTGTCTTTTTTTTTCCCTCAATCCTCCTATTTTAAAGGCCAGGCTGGCTCCGCCGGAGGTGGGGGTGCCCACGCGCTGGCAGATCCCCTTTGTAGATCCTGGGAATGGGATCAAGCGTGCCAATCCACCCCATCTCCTCCCCTTGCCATGCCCACATGCTGTGTGGCACCGAGTTCAGGTGGGAGGGAGAAGGGGCTGGCTGGAGACAGGCACCAGGGGAGAGCCCATCTTTTGGGGTGACCCCAAAAGCCGCTCTCCTCCCTCCTAGGGTGGGTTTGCATCCTCCCGCCCTGGGATGTGGCGCTGCCCTGCGAGGGATGCTCAGCCCTGGTTCTGGGCAGCGCAGGCAGGGGTGATGTGGTGAGAGGCAGTGAGGAGGAGGAAATGTCGTCTGAGGAAGGCTCATGTGTGTGCCAGCCCCGGGTGAAGTCCACATGCCCCACGCTCGTGCCCTGTGGGTTTGTTTTCCTCAGCAGCATCTCTTTCAGGTCAGCTGAGCAGCAATGATTAGCGATTCCAGTTTTTATCGTGAGCCTAATGCCATCGGATTGTGTGTGTCTATCCCCTCCCCATCACCCCCCCGCCTGTGCTGCCAGGTTTCCCCAGACAAATTATTTGATTTGGTGGGTGGTTTTTGTTTCCTTTTTTTTTGCCCCCCCCCCCCCCCCCCCCCCC
>VZTL01051436.1:90693-129367 GCA_013400535.1 Scopus umbretta | reverse complement strand
CTGATTTGGAGGCAGCAAGCAACTGGTGTGTGTGTGAACGTAATGAATCTTTTAAAGCTCATCAGAGTGAGAGGTTGTGCGAGTGCTGCGGGGAAGGGGGTGCGGGGGGGTGTTTGGGTGGCGCAGGACCCCTCAGCCTTGGGGTGCAGCGCCGGAGGAAGGGCTTGTGATAGCAGCGAGGCTGCATGGGGCCTTATCTTATCCCTCCTGCGCTGGGCTTATCACCAGACGTGCTTGTGCTGCAGATAAGCAGGACCTTGGGTTCAGGCGCCGGTTGGCGGGGCAGGGGGGGGAGATGCTCCATGTCCTGGCACGGGTGGGCAGCAGGGATGCACCGGGGGGGCCAAGTCCCCCCACTCGGGGTGGGGGCACCGGTGTGGGGTCCCTCCGTGGCTCGGGTCCCCAACACCTCGGTGTGCAGGGGTGGGAGCACGAAGCAGCCCCCCCCGCAGCTGCTGTGCTCCCACCGGCGGGTGGAGGGTGCGCTTTTTGTTGCGTGGATGGTGCAGAAACTGGGGCTGGGAAGGCGTGGCAGGTTTGACTCCGTCCCTCCTTCTCTTTAAGCAGAAGAAAGTGCAAAAAAAACCATTTTAGGCCAAGAAGATGACTGTGGGTTCATCTAGCTGCGTAAGTGGAAGTGGTATATTCAAAATACCCGAAGAGGAGCCCCCAGCTTCTCTCCCCAACCCCCAAAATTTCAGTCTGTGCCAGCAGTAGCCCCAGACCTTGCTGGTGGTCTCTGCTCTGTTCCCAGTGGATTTACGGTTTGCTGGAAGACCATTTTGGGTGCTGCTGGGCCGCGCCGGTGTGCGCTGGAGGAGCCGGAGAGGAGAGATGGTCGTGCAGAAGTGGTGCCTGGTGCCAGGGCTGCTTGCAGGGCACGGTGGGTGCTGTCCTGGTGGGGCAGGAGGACCTGCCGTGGGGCCAAAGTCTCTTGGGGTGGCCCTGGGGAGGAAATCCCTGCCTGAGACCCTCTCATCCCCCTTGTGCCTGGTCAATCCAGGCTCACCAAAGGCAAATTTACTCTTCCAAAGTATCTTTGCAAGATGCTGGAGGTCGGGGCGCGGGATGGGGCAGACCTGCCGTGCCGGTGCCTGTGCTGGCAAGGGTCCTGGTGCTGCAGTGGCATTTCGGTGGGGGCTCTGGTGGCAGCCCCGGCGGGAGCGAACGGCAGAGGGTGCCCAGGGAGCTGCGGGCAGCCGGGCTGGGGATCGACACGTCTCCTGCTCATCCTCCTCGTGATCAGGCAGGGCGATAAGAGCTGCGGAGGCAGGTGGCTGGGGCGATGCCCTGCCTGCAGCCAGGGCCTCACGCTGCCTGCTCGTAAACAGGCTGTTATTGTTTGCGCGCTGCCCGGCAGCGCCCCAGGGCCGCTTGTGCAACCGGGGCGGGGAGCTGGCTCAGAGCACTGTGGGGCTCATTGCACCCCAGATGAAGACTCCTCGGCCAGATCCAGCTCCAGGAGCGCAGGGAAACCCCGGGCTGCGCTCATGCAGAGCTGGCAGCCCCCAGATACCAGCTGCCCCTTCTCAGCACCGAGCTCCCCAGCACGGGGATGCCACGTGCAGCTGGGCATTGGACAGGTCCTCATGGATGTGCTCGCCGAGACCCTCTCCGTCCCACAAAGCTGCTTTCACCCCCGGCAGGCAAAGCAGTTTTGGGACTCCCCTTTCCTGCATGAAATGCCTGGAGCCGGCCCCGCATCCCCGAGCAGGGCACACCGCACAGCCCCGCTCGCCCCGGAGGCTGGAACTGGGGTGAAGCAAGCAGCCGTGGTATGCAGCCACCCCGGTTCTGGGCTGTAGGTGAGCCTGGAGAACAGGGAAAAACAGGGCAGGGTTTTGTCTTCTTGAGTGTTTCCTCCCGCTGGAGGAAGCACGGCCATGGCGGCGCTGGCACGAGGAAGTCCCGCGGTGGCACGGCCCAGATGCGTTCTGGCTGTCGGCCACCATGGCCCTGGCGAGCAGAGGGGCTCAGCTGCGGGCACTGCTCAGCTGGGATGGTGACGGGCACCCACCACCCTGGGTCGTGCACATGGCATCGCTGCCCATCACTGCTGGGCGAGGGGGACCGAAATCGTCTATGGCCGCAGGCACCCTGTCAGATGATCCAGCACAGTGCTGAGTCCCTCTGACCCATGTTACGAGGTTAAAAAATGCACTATTTGCTCTTCCCATATTGCTGCTTCTAGCACCCAGGCAGGTGGTGCCTGGCCGGTGCCCGCTGGTGGGTCCCTGCTCCTTTCCCAAAGCGCAGAGCCCGCTCCCACTGCCCGGAGGCAGAGCTGTCTGGGGAATGAAAATACATCTGAAGCACGACATAAACCAGCGTCAGGCTTCGCTTTGAGCCGGTGCCAGCGTGTTCGGGGCCAGGACTGGCAGCAAGGGGCTCGGGCAGCAGTGGCTGCCGGCTGGGTGGCGTGGCCATCCCCGGCGGAGGGCTGGCGGGTGCCTGGCGTGGCCGGGAGCAGCGGGAGTGGCGTGAGATCCGGCGCGCACGGGGGTGTGTATGTGTGCGAGCGCCTGTTTATATACGAAGGAGCCAACCTGCAGTTTCAGATTTCAGACCACGCTTATCAGCCGGGCCGTCCCTGCCCGCGCTCGGACGGCGGCGGCTCTCGGAGGCGGCTGACGCTTCTCCCCCTTCCCCGCCAGCTCCGGGCTCCCTGCCTTGGCGCTGGGCCCACCGCCCTCCCCGCGGCTGGTGCCGTGGCCCTGGCAGCGCCCGGCGCGCAGGTAGGCTGCTCCGGCTGCGGGTGCCCTAGCCTCCCAGCCTGGCCCATGGCGGGGTTTAGGGGGGCACCAGAGGGATGAAGAGCCCCGAGGGCTGGCGGGAAGGGGATGGAGATGCCGGAGGGGTTTGCACTGCGCTGGGGCAGCCAGCGAGTCGGGCTTTGCTGGAGGACGGCTGCAGAGCTGCTCGTGGGGCAAGAAGGGCTCGGGAGGAGAGGGGCTTGCGGACGCAGCCCTGGCTGCCAGCACGGTGGAGGCGTTTGCGCCGTGCCCACAGGTGAGCAGCGCATCCCACCCGGCACGGGCGCGCGGGAAAGCCGGGCTGCGCTCTCCCAGGGGTTAAACTCCTTGCAGGGAGCTAAATGGAAGGTGTGGCAGCACGATAAGGCTGGCAGGGCTGGGAGCGGGGCAGAGGCACCCGAGCGCGTACACACAGCTCCGCTTCCAGCCGGGATGTGGGGTGGGATCCTGCCCACCCGGCGGTTCACGGCTGGGAGGCGTTGTGCCCGTGCCCTGTGCCACGGACTGGCTCTGAAGCCAGGGGCAGCCCCTATCCCTGCCCTTAGCTGAGCTGGCTGGGGAATCATGCTGCGATCTCCTGGAAGCACTGCTTAGAATCACCCTCTCCTTCTGGGGGAGAGACCCAGCTGTATTGCCTGCTTTGTTCTGTTTAAAGGGATGGTTTAAGAACGGCTTTTTTAAAGCAACCCTCTGCTGTACCCTGCTGTACCGTGCCATGCCTCCCTTTGCTTTCCCGGAGCCTGGAAAAGCCCCCTCCTCCCCAGAGCCTCCAGCCGAGCTGCTGCCATCTTGCAGAGCAGGGAGAGGGATAGCAACGCCAGCACCCTGCAAGCACCGGAGGATGCTCCAGCACCCGGCAGCGGTGGGTGCTGCGGCCCCTGTTCGGCAGCTGGCAGCAGCGGGTGGCTGTTGTAGGTCTTCTCTGGTCTGTAGCGTGGGATGGCTGTGGTTTCCATCCCGTTGCTCCCAGCCATCCGCAGGGATGCCCGGGAGATGGGAATGTTCTCCGCACTGCTCTCCAGCACTGGCAGGGCGGCGCGTTCACAGCTGAGTCTGATCCTGGCACCATCCTCCTCCTTCCTCCCTGTTGCTCCAGCGACGGTGGGTGAAGACCCAGACTCCGGCCTGGAGCAAAGCGCTCCCTCCTCCCAGCAGCATGTCCTTCACTCCATCCCAGTGCCGCAGGGCTACTAATTAATCTTGTGACAAGGAGGGACCTTTAGCAGCTTCTGGTGATGCCCGGCGTAGCACAGAGCTGGGATGTCACCTCTGAGGTCCCTGCGTGCTGCCTGCTGGGGCAGGGAGATGTGTGTGGAGGGAGAACACATCAGGGCAAGTCAGGTGCATGGCTGTTTTTATTCCTCTTACTGGTTTCCTAAGGAGTTGAGGTTTGTGATTGCGCTCCCTTGTCTGTTCCCTTGATTCCCAGTGACTTCTGGGCCAGATTGGGCTGGGGACACCGGTCTCCATACGTGTAGAGAATTCTCCCCTCACCCAAACCCACGGGAAAGCAGGAGCCACTGTGCCACAGGCACCCAGCGAAGGGATCTCCCACCTCTCCGGTGCCCGACTGCTCTTCCCATGGGTATCCAGCCCATCTCTGCCCTCTGGAAACTCAGCACAAGCCTCCGGCTCTTCCCTGCGCTGAGCAAACCAGTTCCTTGTAGAGGGCAACCACTGCGCTTGCTCCCCTCAGCTAACCCCGACGCAGGTCCCCGGCCCTGGCTGCCTGCGAGCATCCTCGCGGGGACGCTGCGGGCTGGTGCGTCGGCAAAGGGCTCACCCGGGCTGCGCCGCCGCCGGCAAAGGCATCACCAAGGGCCCTTGCTGGGCTGGGACTGGCCCAGCGCCAGCCCGGCTCAGCGACTCCCGTCCTGCCGGCTTCCCTCCCCCGGCATGGCCGCGGCCGCGGGGCTCGGGCCGGAGGCTGCGTGGCCGGGCTGGGCTGTGCCGCGGCCGGAGCCTGAAGGCTGCATCTCCCTGCCGGGGCGAAGGGAGGGCTGGGGCAGTGTTTAGGTACGTGATGCTGGGGGAGAAGGGGGAAACCGGCAACAGGCTCCTTGGCAAGCGGGATTGCTGGGAAGTGGAAAGCTGGCGTGCGCTCAGCCTGGAACTGTCCTGATTTCCAATTGGAAACATCCCATGGTGACTAAACTTCATTCAGGGGAAGTTCTCGTTCTGCAGAGCTGACGCCGCGCTACTAAACTCGCCCCTGGCGTTTGCACGGCTGCGGAGGTGGCTGTGGGAAGGGGGATGAGGAACAAGATGAGGGCTGTTTGGTGGCACAGAGGCGTGCCCTGTCCTCACCCTGGCTTTCCACCTCCCTGGGAGACTCTGAGGGTCCGGTCTGGAGGGGTACAGAAGGTTTTGCAGCTCCCTCTGCTTTTCCCCCAGCAAATTCCTTGTTTTTCCCCTGCAGCTGCCCCCCAGGGCTGCTCTTGGCTTTGTGCACTAATTAGGACACGGCTGGGAAGCTGGGAAGGACCAGTGATTCACCGGGATGCTGTGCCCGTCTGCCCTGGCCACGGCCCTGCCACACCAGGGTGTGGTGGGCTGGAGACAGCAGTAAAATCATCGGGGCCATCCCATCCGAGGGCAGCGAGGGAATTGCTGCGCCCGTCCTGGCGCTGGTGCTAATGGCCGGGCTGAGCATTTAATGGTCGGTGGAGGAGGCTCATGGCTCGATATGGCAAGCACCTGCAGATAGCTGAGCTCTTGGTGGATATTGATAGGAACCGGACGGCGTCCAGCCTGACCGGCCTGCTGGAGGCTGTGCCCAGGATGGCTGTGCTGGAGACAGGAGCCGGCAGATCCCCCGGAGCCACGGGGAGCGCTCGGCGCCCCAGCGCCCGTGTCCTGGTGCAGAGCAGCCCCGAGCTCGGCAGTGGCGCCTGCTGCCTTGGTCAGCGGAGGCTTACGGGACCGCTGGGATTTGGTGCAGAGAGCCCTGTCACGCTGATTTCTCTCTGCCTCCGGAGACCTGTTCTGGCTGTGTCGGCTCAGCCCAGGGCTCGGGGGGTCCGCTGCGGTTCGCCCCTCAGGGCTGCCCCGGCCAGGATGGCACTGCTGCCAGAGGTGGAGGCAAGCTCGACAAAGGCAGCGGATCCCGAGCCTGTGCCTGGGCTCCGGGGGGAGCCTGTGCATGTTTGGTTTGGTCTGTTTGCTTAAGAACAAACCTCCTGGTCTGGGGGACCTTTGGTTCCCGCTCTGTTTGTGCATGGACGCCAGCGGCATGGGCACGCACCCAGGTGGCTCTGGGGCTGGGGGCTGTCGGTGCTGGGGCCAGGAGGCATCGGAGGCATCCGTGGGTGCCAGGCGCAGCTCCTGCCCCTGCCACAGTGGCTCTTCCCAGGCACTCAGGAGTACTTTTGGCTGCTCCGCCCGTTGTACCCACTGGCACCCACGCTATGATGACGGGCTGCTCTCCGGGGCTGTGGGATGTGCTGCAGACGGCTGCAGGGTCGGAGAGCCTTGGCCAGCCCCAAGCTGCCTGGGGCCGGTGCTCGCCCCATCCTTGGGATCTACTAGGTGCAATGCACTTGCACAACCGAGACGCGTGCGCTGTTGCGTCACAGCTCGGTTACAAGCTGTTCCAAGGCCTGTGAAGGTACAGGATCAGATCTAAAAATGGAGAGTTTCCCCATATACCGCCATCACACCCATGCTGATGTAAGGGAAGTGTGGCATTGCACGAGGAATGCAACCGGGACAGCAGTCGTGCTGCTGGGGAGGATGACAGGCTGCCTGCAATGACAGCCCTGGCCTGGCCAGCTTTGCTGTGGCATGGGAGGCAGAGCTGAGCTGCCCCTGCCCAGGGGTAAATCCCCATGGGCACACGTGGCCACACTGGGCCATCTTGGCCAGCAGACCATGATGAAGCCCAGTGATGCGTGAACCTCTTTGCAGAGACCCAAGCGTGCCGCTGGCCTCCACCCAGCCTCGCCGCTCCGGCAGGTGTGGGGCTCCGCACTGGCACGGCACGGCACAGCTGGCTATGCCAGGAATGTGCCGAATGCGTCGGGACTTGACTGCGGGAGGTCGGGGTGCAGTGCAGCCGATGAATCACTTGGAGGGTTGGCAGCGGCGTGGTGAAGCTCGTGAGCTGGGGCAGAGCCAGAGCTGCCGCAATCCCCTAACCCAGAGCCTCCCCAAACCCAAATACCCACGGGAATCGTGCCGGCAGTGCTCTGCCAGGGTTCCGTGGTGGCAGCGGTGCCATGCAGGCTGGCGGCGGCGGTGTTAGCAGAGCGACGTGCTGTCTTGTGCCCCCCGCCCCCTGGGGTGCTGTATTTATGACTTCATTTTTCATCCGTGTGAGCGCACCCGTTTGCTAAAGCACTGGAATGAGAGCAGCCCGTGGGAGATCCGACAGCGGAAAATTGGTAATTTAGACAAAAAATAACAAGAGCCTCTGCAGGGAGTGGTACAACCTGCAGTGGCTGACCGAGCCCAGGCTGGGGCTCACCCCATTCCCTGTCCCGTGGGCTTGGGGGCAAGTGGGAATAGCAGCGCNGGGGGGGGCCCGTGGTGCCGGGGGGGCTTGGGGCTGGGGGGGGGGATACGGTTTTGCTCCCCAGGTGCCATCACGCCCCGGGGCTGTGCATGGACAGAGCAGGGCTCTGCCAGCTCCCGGCGATGGCGCGGCTGGAGGTTAATCATTCAACGCCTTTGCAGGTTGGGTAGCGCAGCCAGTGGCGGGGGGGTGATGGGGACATCTGTCCATCCGCTTCCCAGAGCTCAGACATGGGAACAGCCCCTGTGCTCCTCCTCCAGCTGCGGGTGCCTGTGTCCCCTCTCCGTGGGGATGCACAAGGTGGTGATCCAGATTGCCCTGTGGGTACTATGGCATGCGGGAGACCCTGGCGTCAGGGCGCTGGCAGCACTGCGTGCCAGCTACGCGGCAGCCTTGGGAGCCGAGCCGGCCCCCGGCACGGCTGAGGGAGCCAAGAGCCACGGCTGGATTGTAAACACACTCGGATAAAGTTACAGCCATTGATGTTCCTTGGAAAAGCTGTGTGAAGGGAGAGCTCCAGGACCCCTGAGCCGAGAGATCCCGTTCTGCCCCAGCTCCCGCACGGCGGAGGGGATGGACGTGCCTCCTGCCTCCGTGGGCAGCCGGGGTGGAGCAGCCCCCCACCCCGCTGTGCTGCCCCGCTCCTCGGGGGGCAGAGGGCTGTGGGGCTCAGCCCCGTGGGATGGCCGCTGCCAGCTGCCCCCAAGGACGGGGGAGACGGGGGTCTCCCCGTNGATGACAGGCTGCCTGCAATGACAGCCCTGGCCTGGCCAGCTTTGCTGTGGCATGGGAGGCAGAGCTGAGCTGCCCCTGCCCAGGGGTAAATCCCCATGGGCACACGTGGCCACACTGGGCCATCTTGGCCAGCAGACCATGATGAAGCCCAGTGATGCGTGAACCTCTTTGCAGAGACCCAAGCGTGCCGCTGGCCTCCACCCAGCCTCGCCGCTCCGGCAGGTGTGGGGCTCCGCACTGGCACGGCACGGCACAGCTGGCTATGCCAGGAATGTGCCGAATGCGTCGGGACTTGACTGCGGGAGGTCGGGGTGCAGTGCAGCCGATGAATCACTTGGAGGGTTGGCAGAGGCGTGGTGAAGCTCGTGAGCTGGGGCAGAGCCAGAGCTGCCGCAATCCCCTAACCCAGAGCCTCCCCAAACCCAAAAAATACCCACGGGAATCGTGCCGGCAGTGCTCTGCCAGGGTCCCGTGGTGGCAGCGGTGCCATGCAGGCTGGCGGCGGCGGTGTTAGCAGAGCGACGTGCTGTCTTGTGCCCCCCGCCCCCTGGGGTGCTGTATTTATGACTTCATTTTTCATCCGTGTGAGCGCACCCGTTTGCTAAAGCACTGGAATGAGAGCAGCCCGTGGGAGATCCGACAGCGGAAAATTGGTAATTTAGACAAAAAATAACAAGAGCCTCTGCAGGGAGTGGTACAACCTGCAGTGGCTGACCGAGCCCAGGCTGGGGCTCACCCCATTCCCTGTCCCGTGGGCTTGGGGGCAAGTGGGAATAGCAGCGCCTGGCTCTGCAGAGCCCCAAGACCCACCCCAGAGGCACCCTGCACCAGAGCATCGCTGCACCCTTCTCCGGGCCCTGTGCGCTCCAAGCGCTCCGAACTCAGGATGTTTGCAAGGAGCTTGTGGCTTTCTGTCCCGCGTGGGTGCGGGGAAAGGGAAATTCAAGAGCTGTGTGGGCATGGGGAGCCGAGCCCCGCTGCCGGTGGGTCTTATCAGCCGCTCTGGCTGTGCGTATTTACAGCGCACTCCCGTCTGCGGGTTTTTAGCCATTTGATGGTCTTATATCATGATTAAAACCATCCCCACAGCAGCCCTCCGCTTTCCAGCCTGCACGGGGTGGTGCCGTGCAGATGTTTGTCCAAGGCTATTTATGAGCACTCGCAGCCCGGACGCCCCCAGGGCCGCGGCTGGGGCTGGAGAAGGCGAAATCCGCTGCGTGTCCGTGCGCGAAAGCTGGAGCCGGGCTGCGGTGCCGGTGGGGCGTCGTGGGCTGTGAGTACCTCCAGAGCCATGGGAGCCCACGGGAGCTGGGATGGGGATGAGGACGGGGACTGAGACTCTTCTGTGCCCCTCTGCCTTTGCAGGGAGACGTGGCGGCTGTCCCGGGCTGGGCCAAGCCGGCGGGGCCTGGCATGGGATGCTCCTGGGGCAGCGGGGGNACCCCGCTGTGCTGCCCCGCTCCTCGGGGGGCAGAGGGCTGTGGGGCTCAGCCCCGTGGGATGGCCGCTGCCAGCTGCCCCCAAGGACGGGGGAGACGGGGGTCTCCCCGTGGCTGAGCTGCTTACGGCTCGGCTGGATGCAGAGGCGGGATATGGCCCTTGGGGCTGCATGGGGACGTGCAGGGCTGCTCCCGGGACCCGTGCTGCCAAGGGAGCGGTTTGGGGTGCATAGAGGACCTGCAGCATGACGCTGCAGGAATGGCCAGGGGTCCACGGGGTGTGCGGAGCCCCTCGGAAACCCCTTTTCATCCCCGGTGGATTGGGCTGCAGCGGCCTGCCATGCCGCGGTGCTGTTAAAGGGGCTTTCAGCGCGAGCAAAGGCTGCCTTCCCATGCTAGTCCCGCAGCGGCACGGTGCCGAGGGGGTTAAGGCTGCTGGCAGCTGCAGTGGCTGTTAATGATTGATACCAATGATGGTCTCCATGGGCTTGGAAGGAAATCATCTACCCCGGCTGTGCGAGAGCCACCGGCTTGGCAAGCGGCGTGGACGGAGGGGACGCGCTGTGGCACCGGTGAGTGCGTGCGTGTGTGCAGCGTCGGCACGGAGCCCGGCCGTGGCACACATGGGCCGTTGTCTGTGGCCGGTGCCTGGAGGTGGCTGAGAGCAGCCAGGGACCCGAGGGCAGCCGGCACAGCGATGGGCGCAGCTGGAAATCTGGCAGGCACGGAGCGCAGCGGGGAAGGCACCGCGGTGCCCGTTGCTGTCGGGATGCTGGTGTGATTATCGTGTGCAATGGGTTAAGCAGGTGCTGAGGATTTGTCCCAGCAGGATTTTCCCAGCACCGCTGCCATAATCCCTGCTTCTGACCTGACCTGGCTGGGTAGGGTTGAGGCCAGGTTTGTTTTGATGCCTCGTACCAGCGATTGTTTCGGACAGGTATTTCTGCCTGCTGGAAGTGGTTTCTTAAAGAGCTTAGCGAGAGGTTTAAACCGTCCAGGTCTGGGTCTGGCTTGCGGCTCGGAGGCTGCTTTAGTGGATCACGTTTGGCAGAGGTGTCACAGCTGCCCAGGCACCTCTGTCTCCCGAAGCTGGGTTGCGGCAGCAGCACCGAGCCCAGCCACGAGCCGTGGCCCTGCCGCCCCGGCGCCCTGCGGCCCCAGCGCTGGGCCAAGGGAGGGGGAAGGTCTGCAGCCCCACAGCAGGTCTGGGTTTGTGGGAGGCTGCAGAGTGCAGGGCGGGAGAGGCTGAAGGGTGCCATCCTGATCCAATAAACGCTCTTATGTCTCATGTCCACTTGCCCGTGCTGGTGCCCCATGCATCTCGGTGTCTGACGTGGTGCGGCTTGGTGTGCTGGCAGCCTCCCGCCCTGGCCCCTCGCCTCCAAGCCAGCGTGCATTTGCATCTGTCCACGACTGATTTCATCCCTGCTGGTCCCCTGGGGAGACCGCTCCCGGGCCACCCCACAGCTGGGGAAAGATGCCGGGCCGGTGATGCCGCAGGAGAGCTGCCAGCTGCCGCGAGACTGCCCTGTCCCGCGTGGGCACGGTGACCTGGGGAGCCCGGCGATCCCATGCACATGGGGTTTGGGTTCTGTCCCCAAGAAGGGATGATGGAGCGATGTGGTTAAAGCAGGGACACCCACTCAGCACTGCCAGGGCACGGACCGTGACCTGCTCTGCTCCAGGTCCTGGGCCCACCCTGTCACACCTCTGTGACGCTCCCCAAAAATCACCCCATGCATATGGGACGCTGCTGCGCCTGCTCCAAACTCTCTGTCTCCCACAGCAGCACGTTTTGGCCGGGCCGCCCCTGTGGGCCATGCCTGTGATGGAGCCGGGGTTGCCAGGGAGATAAAACACAAACTCCCGATTGCTTTTTATGCTTTTCCCTGACCCCAGCTGGAGCAGGAACGGGGGACTCGCCCTCCCCGCCGCCAGCGATGCTGGCTGCCAGCAGCCGCTTTGTTCCCTGGAAATCCCCTGAATTCCCTGTTCCCGGTCATCCCGCTCTGCGGTGCTGAGGACAGCGGGGCTTCTCCCGCTCGCCATCTCTGTGGGCTCTGGCCAGCCGCGATGCCCCTGCTCGGGGCCACTGCTGCTCCTGCGCCAGCCCGGCTGCGTGGCAGTGGTGACGTTGCATGCGGATTGTGGGTGTGCGGGAGCCGCCGTCTGCCCTTGCCGAGGACTTTGCCCCGGCTCGGCAAGCCTGGCACAGCATCCCTGCTGCTTCCTAGCCAGATCCAGCTCAGGCTTTTCTGCCTTCCCTCCCGGCATGGGTCCCATGGGGACTTGCAGAGTTGATGGCGAACGGGTGCTTGCAGAAGCGGGTGGTAAAGCCTGGCCTGGCCGCGGTGCTCCTTGGCTGCAGCCCCTCGTGCTGAAACCCTCCCGAGGCGGTTTGCGTGGGGCAAAGCTCTCCGGGCAGAGGCTGCTTGCTCTGGGGAGCTTCTTGCCGGCATCGGTGGTGGGCGGTGAGCCGCGGTGCTCCCTGCCTGGGCACCACAGCGGCAGCTGACGCGTGCAGCTTGTCACAGGGGTGAAGTGGCAGCAGGGACGGGCGCTCTAACCGGCACCCTCTCTCCTGGGGCTGCACTGTAGCAGCACCCGGCACAGACAAGGGCAAGAGGCAAAATTAATCCCAGAAGCAGCCGGCAGTGGAGGGGGAGCACGGCAGGACCGTGCCTGTGGGCACTGTGGTTAGGGGCGCGGGCGCTGCTCGGCTGTGACCCCGTGCCGGCACCGAGCTGGGCGCAGGAGGGAGCCTGGTTTCGTTAGCATGGAGGGCTGTGCTGCCTCTTGGCCCCCGGCCCTGATGGACGCGGTGCCGGAAACGCTTGCTCAGCTGGATGGCGGGGCCGGGATTAGGACAGGGATGAGGTTATGGAGGAGAACCGGCTGCTGATCCCTGCCGTGCCGGGAGCCGGCCAGCCGGCAGCACCGCAGGGATGGGCCGGAGGGAAACCTCAGCGTGCAGCTCTGCACCAAGGTCTGGTTTTCAAGTGCCCGCAAGCTGCTTTCTTCCCAAAGGCTGATCTTGCTGCAAATCTGGCAGGTGCTGGGATTTCCAGGGCTGCCGGTTGGCTCCGATGAGCCCATGGCAGTGCCTGGCCAGGCACAGGGGAGTTTCTTGCAGCTCTCCGTCCCACCTTTGCCTCCATCTCCTCTTCCTCTGCAACCTTTTCTCCTTTTGCTGCCCTCTCCCAGGACTGGCATGTAACTCTTAGGAGTCCAGGGCAATTCGGAAATGCTGAGCAGCGTTTCCCACCGGGTTGTGGACCAGGCTGTTGGCCAGGGCCAGGGCTGGCCCAGGTCACCCCACGGCTGGCTCAGCCCTGCCGAGGGCATGGGGAGTGCGCAGGGCTAGCTTTTGGTTTTTCCTGCTTGAGTCACCCAACGGGGGTTGAAGTGGCTGCAGCGATGGAGCAGCCCAGGGCCTCGCTCGGCAGAGAGCCGGAGCTGGGGATGGCCCTTCACGGAGACGCTGGAGCAGCCGAGCTGCTGGCACTCATCCCCTGGCTGCAGTGACTCCTCCAGGCCTGCTTGTGCTGCGCCTGCAGAATTTAATTTATTTTTTTTTTTCCCTCCTATTGCATTTCGAGCATGCATTGTGCTGGCCCCGTGGGGCAGAGCCGAGCTCCCTGCACCCCCTGTGCTGAGCGGGACAGCCCCGGGGGTGCAGGGGGTCCAGTTTATTAGTGCATTATAATATATTTGCTCCTGCCTTGGGGTCCCCTTGCAAGATGGGACTCAGCAGCTTGCACTTGCTCAGCTGAGGGTGGATTTTCTCTGCCAGCCCCCTTGCAGGGGCCGTGGGTAATGGGGTGACCCCGCGTCCCTTCCCATGGGTGCTGAGTGCTGCAGTTAACGGGGAGAAAAGGGTTTTCAAGGGCTCCGTTTGGAGGAGAGGGATGTGGCTCAGGAGGAGGGGGAGAGGTGAAGAAAGGGCTAGAAAAACAGAGGAAGGAGGCCAACACACAGGGCGTGTTTGGCTGGTGGCCACGCAAGCCCCTTGCTTGGGAGCTGCCTGGATGCTCGCCCCGAGAACACGGGTAAAACCTCCAGACGAAGGGTTTTCATTATCGCTTTGGAGGGGGATTGCAGGCAGCCTTGGCCGCCTGCCTCCTCCTCCTCCTCCTGCTGCCTGCCACGGTCCCAGGGTGGCACGACGGTAACCCCTCCATCCCAGCTGAGCCCCCCGAGGAGCCGGGGCGATGGGGGCGGCAAGGCGCCTGCCGGAGCTGAAATTCGGGTTGGGGCGTGGGAGGACAGGGCGGTTGCATCCCCGTGGCGCGCAGCCAGCCTGGGAGCTGGAGGGACGATGTCAGCCTGCAGCGAGTGCTCGGAGGGGAGCCCCGCGGCTCCGGCACCGTGCCCCGGCCGGTGCAACCCGACGCAGGGCCGGTGGGGAGGGGGTGGTGGGGCTCCCGTAGCCCCCCTGCCCGGCTGTTCTGGTTTGGATTTAGGGCTTGGCAAGCTCCAGTGTCTGGGCGGTGAGCCTGCACCTCCCCTCCTCCCACCCGCTCACTGCCCGCGCAGCCGCCAGATAACAGCCAGGAGCCCCGACGCCCCGGGGAGGGCCGCGGCGCAGGAATGGTTCCCATTAGCTGACGTCTGCTGCACGCCGGCGGGTTTTGGGGGCTGCTTGGCTGCATCCAACCAGCCGAGCTGGGCTTGCTCTCTGCTCTTGGAGAGGACTCCCCCTGCGCCCCACACCAGCCCTCAGCGGGCTTTTTCCAACCCCCCTCCCCGGTGCATCCCACCTGCCCCACATCCGATGAGGAGCTCTCGCCGTGAGGAGGGGTCCCGACACAGCCAGCTGGGAATCCTGCCCAGCCGGAGCACGGCTGGCATCACCCGCCGGTGCTTTGCCCCATGGTGAGTGTGCTGGGAGCTTACTGCTCCTTGCACCCACTCCTCCGGAGCTGGCTGCTGGCACCCTGGATGCACCGAGCCCGGGCGTGGGCTGGTGCCGGGAAGTTGGTGCCGGGAAATCGCTCCCTCCTGTCACCATTTCACCTGTTCCTTCCCAGCTGGGGCAGTGTTAACTCTCTTGCACCCGGAGCTGCAGTCGAGAGCAGCTATAAAGCAGCCCACCCTCCTGCCCTCCGCTGCTCTGGCATGGCTGGGTTGCACACGCTGCAGGGCGATGTGGTGGGAGCCGGCACCCGCACACCGTGCCGGTGGCTGTGGGGGTCCTCAGGCTTTGCTCAGGGATGTGCCCCAGCCATGGTTTGTGGTTTGCAAGAGCTAGAAAGCCGTGACTTTCGTGGGCTGTGGAAGAGCGGGGGGAGCCAGGAGGGTTGTCCTCCTGCTCTCCACAAACTTCAGCTTTGGGGAAGGAGAAGAAAAGCAATATTGCGTGAGTTTCGTTCTCCAGTTATTGCATTTATTCCCTTCTCTTGCTCCTTACCTTTATGAAAAAGCAAGAGGAGGTTTAGAAGGTTTTTCTTTGATGCTTTCCCTGAGGAAAAGCACTGGCTCTTCTCCCCTGCGGCTCTTCTGGGGGGCCTGGGGGAGCCCCCCACCCCTGAGCTGCTGTTCGGAGCCCTGAAGCGTGTCTGCTCGATCGGCCGCGGAGGATGCCGTGTCCCTGCCCACCCCTGGATACTAATGACTGTGAAATAGCCCAGCTGGTGCGGGGAGAACGGCGCCTGCTCCGGACTGGCGAAGCCAGGGTTGAACCCGGGTTAAAGGCTCCCAGAGCGTCCGCTGAGCCCGGCGCAGCCCCCTGTGCCACTGAACTGGGGTGAAACCCCGCACTGAGGGGGACGGGGTGGCTGCGGGTGGACTCCGTGGCTCCTGCCTGCAGCGTCCCGCACGCCCAGGAGCCGCCTTTCCTGCCCCGGCCGCGGCGTCCCCCGGGGCTGCCGTCCCCAAAAGGGGCCACAGCTTCAGCTTGGTGGCTCCCCTTCCTCTGCGGCAGCCCCGCCACCGGGTGAGCATCGGCTTTGCCGTACGGCAGAGGGCTGGCACGCGCCCGTGGGCCGTTGGGGGACCTTGACCCCTGGCTGCTTCACTGCGGAGAGCGGCGGTGATCGAGGAGCAGGTGAGTCGCTGCCGCGGGGCCACGGGGATGGCCAGCGCCAGTGGGTCTGCCGGCGGTGCGGACACAGGCATGAGGCTGGTGTTGCCCGCGGGTGTCGTGGTGGGCAGGTTTCTCCATGCGTGCGTGTCTCGCCCTGTGGCTAGTGGCCAGCAGCGTGCCAGCACGATCAGCGGCCACGCCGCTCGGTTCCTCCACGGCCAGCGAGTAGCTCTGGCCCAGGGTGCCCTAGAGGGATGGATTTAGTTGGTTTGGGAGTGGTAATGCCGCTGCGTTGGCACATCCCCTACCCGCGCTGAGGACATGATTCCCGTCCCTGGCTGTTCCCCACCACCCCCCTGGCAGGGACCACTTGTGCCAGCCGAGGAGCAGCAGGAGCATCCCTGAGCCGGGCGCTGGTGCTGACCCAGCTCGCCGCCCCGGGCTGACCGACTGGCATAGCTGTAACTTCAGGGCACTGGTTTTCGGGAGGAGCAGGCGAATGATGCAATGGCCGGCAGAGGCCAGGCTGAGCAGCGCCGCAGGCTGGCCGGGCAAGCGGTGTCCTGAGGTGGTCCCGGGGTGCTGGCAGAGCAGGGACGTGGCATGATGGAGGCCAGCTGGCTTTCTGTGCTCCGCTTCCTTCTTTGGAGGTTTCTTTGAAATGTCAGTGCTGCCTTCCCTCCTTCCCATTATCATAACAGTCTCGATGTATTTGCATTCGCTTTCCAAAGTGCCGTGCCCAGCAGAGGGTGGGTCACCCCGAATCCTGTAGCCGGGGCTCCCCCCGCTTAACCTGCTGGGGTGCAAAGGGCTCCCCGGACTTTTGGGGGTGCTGAAGCCACGTTGCTGGGTGCCCTGCAGGACCCTGTCCCTGTCCCCCCGCCCCCGGCAGCTCCTGGTTTGTTGGGTGATCAGTGCTCCTGCCCATCCTGCTCCCTGGGATTTTCTTCTGGTGTGACCTGGGGAAGGGGAAGGGATGGCGGGGGGGGGAGCGGGGACGGTTTGGGGACAGAAGCAGGGGGGAAGGGATGCAGCCAGTGAATCCAGGGCAGCGACAGAGCTCATCTCAGAGCAGCTGCCTCCCTCGCCGTGACATCCCTCCTTCTTGGGCAGCAAGCCCCCCACGCACCGCTGCCCTGCCGGGGTGGGGGGGCCTGGCAGCCCCCCATCGTGCCCCTCTCGCCCTTCGCCTGCCGCCGGCTGCTCCCCGGCACTGCACCTGGGCTGGGGGAGGCGGCGTGTGCAGCGTTGCCCTTCGCCTCTCCTCTGCGCGGGGACGCGAGCGGGAGCTGTTTGTCCCCGTCGCCTGCCGGCTGGCTGCCGCACACCGGGGCTCGCCAGCCCTGGCTGCACCGGCGCCCGCAAGAGCTCCGCCACGGCTGCCACCGGGAACGCCAGTGCCCCTGGTGCAGGGCTCAGGGGACTGGGACACCTGGGAGAGGACAGCGAGACCCTTCACCGGCCGCCGGCATCCCCTTCCCCGTCTGGGGCTGCTGGCCCCATGGCATGTGCCATCGCCTCGTAGTGTGGCGGCAGGCGGCACAGGGCTTGCCGTGCCCACTGCTGCCATGGTGGGAGTCGGGAGCTGGTGCTGAGCTGGGAGGGCCCCTGGCATCATGCTGAAGTTTCGGGCGGACCGGCGGGTGAGGTAGGACCCGGGGGTGGGCTTGCGGGGGCTGTGGGGGGCTGTGGGAGGCGGTGGTGGGGGACCTCAGCCCGGGCAGTGGCTGCTGCATTGCAGTGCTTGGGAGGAGATGTGAACTCGGGAGTTTCTGGAGCGGGGTCAGCCGAGGGAGCCGCTGCCGGGGGGGTGGTTTAAGGAGGTTCCCCGGCTGTTCCCGGGGTCTTGCCGCATCTGGGAGTGGGGAGAGAGGCACCGGGCGGGGGGAGAGGCGCCAGGGTGGGTGCCAGGAGGAGCTGTGGGGGCTGCGAAGCAGGGTGTGTGTCCTGGGCTTGGCGGTGGGGCAGGGGGAGAACCCAGCGTGCGGAAACAGAAACCTGCTGTGGTGCGGAGTTGCGAGCGTGGTTCGGGGGACGTCCCCGGCTGGGGTTCGGGCGTGCTGGCAGGTCCCGGCAGCCCCCGCTTTCCAGGGCTGGGGTGGTCAGGGTGCTGCTCACTTGGCATTTGCACCCTCCCCGTGTGTTAGCATCACGGGGGGCCCGGGACCTGCCCCGGTACTGCTACCTTATGCCACTCGAAGTCACCGGCCGGGATCAAACGGTCGGGGAGCAGCTCCAGCCCCGGGTGACAGAAACCCCCTTCGCTGCTGCTGGAGCGTGGGCTGGGCAGGCTGTCTTGGCAGATAACTCCTGTCAGTCGTGGCACAGAAAAGCCCGGTGCTGGGGGGGTTTGGGGAGCGGGTGCTGCCCCTTGTTGCGGGGTGCACATTACCCAGGTTTTTAAGGTGACCCCAGGTGAGGCGGGAGGGCTGGCAGAGGCGAGCAGAGCCGTGGCAGGGTGCGGGATGGGACCTGCAAGGGGAGCAGCGCTCAGCGAGGCATTTTGGGCAGAAAGCAGTTAATATCTTCAGAGCCTGGCTGGAGCCCAGGTTTGGGGTGAAGTGTGTGTGGATGGGATGGTCTTGGCAGCTGCATTTTCTTGCTCAAACTTCCCCTGTTTTGCTGACACGCAGAAGTTCAGCAGCGTTCCGGGCTGTTGGTGTGTTAGCTTCGCGGGTGGCTGGGGGCACCCGTGTCCTGGTGCCCAGCAGCTTTGGGAAGGAGGGGTATCACGGGGATGGGGTCCAATGCAGACTTCCCGGGATGGATCCCTGGTGCCTGTTGTCCTTTCCTTCTGACAGCTCCAGCAGCAAGGGCCCCTGGGCAGCAGCGTGTGAGCGGATTCCCCAGTCAGAGCAGTGAGGTGCCGGGGTGCCTGGCAATACCGGCTCTGCGGGACGGGGCAGGGACACGGCAAACACTGCCAGCCAAGCCCGGCAGGAGCCCTGCCTTGTTCCTCCCGGCGCTGCCGGGGAGCCCTGCACCACCGGCGGCAGCCGCCTTTGGCTGCACCCCAGCGTCGGGGAAGCACCGGGGCTGGGGCTGAGCTGGGCCTGATCCAGCTGCAAGAGCTTGTGCTGGTGGGTCCTGGGCCGGCGGTGCACAGCCCTGGGCGGGCAGGTGACCCTTCTCTTAGCCTGACTCGAGGTGTTTTGGCAAACGGCCGTAAAAGCAACGAGCCGAAGGGGAGGATGTGACGTTGGGGACGTTGCTGCGGGCACAGCCCAGGATGGGCAGTTGCTTGCTGCTGCTTCTGCAGCAACTTCTGAGGGTGGGAGTGGGGTTCCTGGTAATGTCTGGGATGAGTCCAGCAGAAGTAACGAGGGCTCGGCCCCCAGAGACCTCGTGTCAGCGCCCAGCGAGGCAAGCACTTTCTGGGAAATGCCGATGAAATGTGCTGAGCAGATCTGAAGTGTGGGGTTAGCAGGAGCGTAGGGGAGGGAGGGCGATGCTCGGGGCAAGGCGCAGGGAGCCAGCACCCATGTAGCTGTGGGACAGCAAAACGCTGGGGTTGGAGCAGCAAATGTGGTGCTAAAGGCAAAGGGTTTCTGAGAGGGGGACGGGGATGGGAGACGCTAACCGCCGCCTCGCCATTGTCTCTCACAGCCACAATGAAAGGCGGAACACGTTCCTGCACCCAGTGACGGGACAGGTCCCCGAGGACAACTCAAGACTTGACTTACAAAAGTAGGTTGGCTCCCGACTCCCCTGGTTTCAGGGCCTGGGAGTGGGTTCTGATGGGGGACCAAGGTGGGCTGGGGCGTGGGGGCCGGTGCCCGGGGCGAGGATGCCAGGGGCCAGCTCCTGTGGGGTGGAGAAACAGCTCTGCTGACTCAGCTCTCCTCCTGTGCCGCAGACTGACCTTGGACATGTCAAGCAAAGCGGGTGGCAAGCGACCGGCAACCATCACCAGCGAGCCCTCCAACCACACCATGGTGTCGGAGGTGCCCCTGGAGCGCACCGGAGGCCGGGTGGGTGCCCAGAGCCGTGCGGCACGGCATGCGGCAGTGGAGACGGGGTGCCGGGGACCCCCCCGGGGACTGAGCGGCTCCTCTCCCCCTCTGCAGGCTTCGCGCTCCTCCCGCAAGGGCATCGCCTTCGGGAAGCGCTCCAATTCCATGAAGAGGAACCCCAATGCCGCCGTGACCAAAAGTGGCTGGCTCTACAAGCAGGTACCTGAGCCCCGCCATGCTGGGTGACCCCCGGGGCTGTGCCATCCCCTGAGCCAGCGCCTCCTCCCCGGGTGGGTGCTGCTCTCACTGCTCCTCTCTCGCAGGCCAGCTCGGGGGTGAAGCAGTGGAACAAGCGCTGGTTCGTGCTGGTGGATCGCTGCCTCTTCTACTACAAAGGTACGGACGGCAGCAGGTACCGGCCTCGGGTGCCAACAGCCAGGTGCCTCCGTGCAAACCCGGGCTGCTGCCGGGCTCACAGCAGGTTTTGCAGTGTGGGTAAGGGGGCTGGAGGTGACAGCCCGCTGGGGAGCGGTGGCCGTGCGCAGCACCCCTCTGTGCGGGCCTTTGCCACACTGGGGACCCGAGGGCTTAATGCAGGCACCTTCCCTGGCGTCCCTGGCAGCTCACTGGGTTCAGCCCTGGCATCGCAGCCGAGGGCGGGCATGAATAATTGAGCAGGCTGTTGTGCAAGCCCAGCCGAGCTGCTCAGAGCTGCCGAGCCGCCGGGGAGCAACAGGCAGGCAGCGGTTTCCCACAGGTGGGCTGCCTGCCTGCCTGCCCACCCACGGGAAGGAGCGATGGGCCCGCGTCTGCGCTGCAGCTCCTGGGTCTTTGCTGGGGGGCAGCCGGGGCTCCCAGCCCCTCCGAGCACGTAACCCCTGCATTTGCCAACCAGATGAGAAGGAGGAGAGCATCCTGGGCAGCATCCCCCTCCTCAGCTTCCGCGTGGCAGCCGTGCAGCCCTCTGACAACATCAGCAGGAAGCACACGTTCAAGGTCAGTGCATGGTTGTGCTGGAGCTTGGAGGGGACGGAGCGTTAGGACAGCGTTCGGGCAGCGGCGGTGCTTGCAGGGTCCCTGCTCCCTCTTCTTGCTTTCTTGGTGACGGGGCGTGGAGCGAGCTGAGGAGAGGGGTGACTGCGGTAACGCCCCGGGGGTACCCTGCGCGCTGCGTGGATGTGCCTTCTGCCTGGGAAACTGAGGCACGCATGGGGCAAAGCAGCGTCTCCAAGGTCATCACCCACCCCAGGCCCGAGCTGCTCCTGGGCTCTGCCCCTTGGGGTGCGCTGCTGCCCCCCAACCCAGGGAGGTGCTGGGTGCAGGGCGAGCAGCTGCGCTGCCCTCGCCAGCGCCGCTCTCGGCCCTCTCCCTGCCCCGCGTTCCCCTCCGCATCGCTGCTGCCGGCCAGCCTGTCCCCGCCGGCTGCTGCAGCGTTTCTCAGCATCACTCCTGGAGCCAGACCTAGAGGGGTGTCCCCAGCTCCCTGTTGGTTTTTAGCCCGCTTTGACCGGCGTGCAAAGGAAGGGAAAATGTAACTGCAAGGGTGTAGCCGGTAATGCGTCGCTGCTCATCAGCCGGCACTGCCGTGGGTGTTGGAGAGGGGAGCAGCGAGAGGCGGAGGGCGGCTGCTGCGGCCGGGGCTCTCCCGTGCCTGCCCCCGGCAGCAGGCCTCGGCTGTGCCTCGCTCAGAGCAGGGGCTGAGCTTCCCAGGCTCTGCACCGCACTTGTCGGCATCACCGTGCACCTTCACCGGCACGACTGCTTGTGCTGCCCACAGCCCCTGGGAGAGTCACGTTAACTCTCGCGCGCTGACAGACCGACGCGCAGGCTGCCTTGCGCTTGTGTACGCTTGTGCGGAAACCCAGCGTGCGTCTTCCTGCACATGAGCGTGGCAGCAGCCGGCGCCTGGGGTCCCCGCAGGGCGCTGCAGAGGAGTTTTTCCAATCCAAGGGGTGGATTTTTTGTAGCTGCCTCCTTTAAACCTGCATTTAACCTGCAGCTGAGCAGGGTTTAGGGGCAAGCGCTGGCAAGTGGCAGCGTGGGCTCTCCCGTGTGCCTGTGCTGACGCTGGCAGCTGGCAAGGTGTCTCTTTGCCTGCAGCTTCTGCAGCTGAGACCAGAGAAGTGACCTGGGGGTGTTGAGATGCCTCTTGGCTTGTGACACTGGTGGGGAAAGAGACTTGCAAAGCTGCTGCCCACGAACCGAGCTCTGCAGGCGCGTGCCTGCCTTTCCATCTGCACACAAGAGTTTTGGGGGATGATTTTGTTCAGAGAAGAGTAGAGAGGGTCTTGACAGCCGGGAGAGGTCTGTGCTGCAGCGCCTGCGCTCCTGCCCCACTGCAGCTTGACCCTTGTCTGTGTTTCCTCCTCTCTCCGTGGGCGAGGATCCCCGGACAAGAGGTCTCTCTTCGTGCCCGTCCACCACGCCAGCACCCAGCCACCACCTAGGTAGTACCTTCTTGCGTTTCTGATGCATGCAGAAGGGTGAGGGACCCGCAGGCTTGCTGGCATGCTCCGCTCACCCTGCTCGCACTAATCCAGGGGACGAATCGGTTTGGTTTGATCTTTTGCTCTGGCTGCAGAGATTTGAGAGGCAGGACTGCATGGGGGTTGCAGGAGGTGACCCTGCAGCTGGGCACGACGGCTGCATGCTCTGGGGAGAGGGAAGATGGAAACCCGAGGGAGGGTTTTAATTGGCACCCCATTTCCCATCTTTCAGGGGAAAAACCTCCTGCTTTCTCCCTTTTCTTCCTCCTTGCTGCCTCCCGTCCCTTTCCAGAGAGGGAGAAGGTGGAAGCTTTAAAAAGGCCCTGAATAGCCAGACCTGCCTTCCAGCATGGGGTGGAGAGTGGGCGCCAACATCTTGGACCAAAAGCAAACCTTTTTCCCCAAAAATGTTGTCTGGGCCCAGAAGCCCCCTTCCCCCTAACCCTGCATGAATGACAACGCTCCGTCCGGCGCTGCCGCTCGATGGGCCCTGGACCCTTTGCCCCTGCACCTCGCAGGGACCCACGCGACGCTGGGGTGCAGCCACCTTTGCATCGGGCTGCTCCCCAGCATTGCTGGGGGAGACCGTGGAGGACTCGTGGCCCCGGGGGATCCCCCGCGAGGGGCTGGGGGCCGGCGCGGGCTGCGCCTGCAGAGCCTTCCTCCCGCTCACTGCTGCTGAGGATGCATGTGGCCGCAAGGCTCGGGCAGGGGAGGGCAGGACCGTGCCTGACTTCTCCTGCGGCAGCAGGACCTCGTGCCAGGGTGGAAATGGAGCTCTCACCCTCCTGTGTGTCTCTCTCTCCCCACTTCTCTGTCTCCCTGCAGGTGACGGTGTGCTGGGTGGAGGAGATGCCAGGGAGTAACGAGCAGTCCCTGTCTCCCCAGGCTGAGCACGCTGGCATCCGGACCTACTTCTTCAGCGCCGAGAACACGGAGGAGCAGGAGTCCTGGATCCAAGCCATGGGCGAAGCCGCCCGGGTGCAGATCCCCCCGACCCAGAGGTCAGCGCCCACCGTCTCCCCGTGCCACCCCTTTCCCCTGGTCTCTTGGAGATGGCGTGGAGGGGCTGTGCATCGTGACTAGGGACCTCCTGGGAGCGTGAGGGTCCCACTGGAGAATAGAGCTAGGGGGGCATTGGCCCCCCAAGGCTGAGGGAGGGACAGGACATTACCGGCCATCCCAGGGGCGCTGCAAGGGGAAGGTAACCCTCTCTCCTCTCTCGGCATCCCCCAGGCACGAGAAGCCAGACTCTGAAAACATCCCCCCCAGCAAACACCACCACCACCACCGCAACGCTGCCCACCGCGAGCACCCCAAAGCTGACCCCGACACCAAGACCCGGGGGGAAGGCGACGGCCGTGGCTCGGAGAAGATCGAGAGGAAGTCAGAGAGGGCGGAGAGCAAGAAGGAGCCCTTGGCCAAAGCCAACGGCATCGCCGGGCAGGAGATGCCCTCAGAGCCTGGCAGTCCTTACCCTGAGGTGCCCCGGGTGCCGGCAAGCGTGGAGCGGCCGACCCAGCCCAACGGCTGGCCGTACTCGTCGCCCAGCCGCCCCGGCAGCACCGCATACCCCCCACCCGATGGGGAGAGCGTGGCCCACCGCCGGGGCTTTGCCCCCCGCACCAACCCCGAGAAGATCGCCCAGCGCAAGAGCTCGATGACGCAGCTGCAGCAGTGGGTGAATTCGCGCCGGGGGGCCGTGCCCCCCGAGGAGCTGCGGAGGTGAGGGCTGCGGGGGGCTGGCCGGGGGCAGAGGAGGGTTCCTGCTCCTTTGGTCCAGGGCTGCCCCTCCGGCGATGCTCTGGGAATGTTTTTCCCCTTTCCATCTGCTTTATCCCCTCCTGGGGTCAGAAAATTCGCTTTCTGGGCTGTCCCCACATGCCAGCGTTGGACATCCCGAAAAGCCGAGCAGGGTGGATTTGGGAGGGGAAGCCGCTGCAGGGTCCCTGCGGGGAGGGATGCCAGCCAGCCAGCTTTCTGGATGCTGCTGTCGGAGCTGCCTGCTCTAAGGCTGTCCTCACCCGTCGGGACCCCGGCTGTGGAGCGAGGGGCCGGGCACCGCCTGGCCGCCAGCCTGGCTCTCACGGCTCTCTTCCCCTCCCAGCCCCACCAGGTTTTACCCCGTGTCTCGCCGGGTGCCCGACTACTACTCCCCCTACTCACCCCAGTACCCCGAGGACTACCAGTATTACCCGCCGGGGGTGCGCCCCGACAGCATCTGCTCCATGCCCGCCTACGAGCGGGTGAGCCCGCCCTGGGCACTGGAGGACAAGCGGCACTCCTTCCGCAACGGGGGCACCTACCAGCTCCGCGACTGGAAGGAGCACCCTGGGTTTGGCCGGCAAGACATCCCGCTCTGGCTGCCTGGTCCTGGGAGGCAGCCGACCTACTTGGATGAGGTGGATGCAGCCTCGGGCTCTCTGCGACGGATGTCGCTGCAGCCCCGCTCCCGCTCCGTGCCCCGCTCACCCAGTCAGGGCTCCTACAGCCGGGCACGGGTGTACTCACCGGTGCGCTCGCCCAGCGCCCGCTTCGAGCGGCTGCCACCCCGGGGAGAGGAGATTTACGCCGACCCCACCACCTTCATGATGAGGCGATCCATCAGTTCTCCAAAGGTAAATGCCCGTTGGCGCTCAGGGTGCAGGAGGTTGGAGAGGGACCTACGCTGGGGGCATCAGGGCAGGGATGCTGCAGCACAGCTTGTCCCCTCTGCGTGCACAGCCTGGCCTCAAAATGCCACCAAGTCCATGGCTTGCAGCAGCTGATGGCTTTAGGTCCCCCCTTGCCATGCTGCAAAGCTGCCCAAGTTGCAGGCGTTCCCTTCTGGCTGCTGCTGCGCTGCTGCAAGCCCAGAGGGATGGGATGGGAGCCCAGGGGTGCTCAGCACCACCAAGAGGGACGTGCTCCCGAGCAGGGAGCGCTGGTCTCCCTGTCTTGCTGCCGTGTGCCCCAAAGCTGGGCCTGACCCTGCTGTGGGGCTGGGGTCTGCCCTTGCAAGTGCTTTCTGGCCTCTCGCACACCCCTCATGTGTCTCTGGTTTTGGGGTGGGGGGGTCTCCTCTCTTCTCAGTACGACTACCTGGGCGACAGACGGCCCATCCCTGCGGGAATGTATCCGTACCACTACCCGGCATCCCCCACCGTCCATGACAAAATGGTACGTATGCTGCTGGTGCCGAGGGGGTGAGCCCCGGCAGACCGAGGTGCCCAGAGCCCCCCGGGGAGGTGGGCCAGCTCGGGGGCCCCTTGCTCGGACAGCCGAGGAGGAACCGCTGTGCTCCAGGGGCAGCTTTTTTGGGTCAGCGCTGGGCTGCTCTGGGGCAGGGCAGGACCGCAGGTCCTTTTACTGGTGTCTCTGGTCCCTCCCAGCCGTGGCCAAAGGGAATCCTTGTGGAAAGGCCCCCGGTCCCTGCCCTGCAGGCCCCAGGTTTTGGGGGCAGCGGCGGGACAGCCTTGGACCCCTGTACACCCTGCGATGCTGGGCCAGGCTCATCACCCCCAGGGTGGTCCCTGGCAAGGGTGGGGCTGAGGCGGGCACACACCCTGCACCTCTCCCCCTCTTGCTTCCTCACTTCTGGCTACAGCTGCTGCTTTTTCCTGCATTCTGTTTCCCCTCGGAGCACTGAGGGGTTGGAGCCGGCGGGGTGAGACTGGGAGATCACCCCGCAGAGCGCAGTCCCAAAACCGCAGGGCAGGACTGGTCGTTGGAGGAGGGAGAAGCACGAATTACCATAAGCTACCCATGCTGCCATCCATCCTCGCTAGCCAGAGACGCAGGGAAAGGGCCGTGCCTCTTCCGAGCACCGTTAGCCGGGAGGGAGAGCCGGGAGGAGAGCGGGTCTCCCGCAGAACACATCCACGGCAGCTCTCCCAGCTCTGTGCCAGGGAGGTGCCTCGCTTCCCCGGCCAAGAGGTCTTCGCATTTCCGTAGCCTTCACCTAACCGCTTTGCTTCTTCTTTTATATGTTTTGTGTGTTCGTTTCTTGCCGCATGCCTGCTGGCTCCTGGTAGGATGAACTTTTAGACCTTCAGTTGCAAAGAAACCTAGAGTATTTGGACCAGCAGGTAGGCAGAGCTGGCTGCAAGTCTCATGCTGCTTATGTCCCCCTCTGCCCTGTCCCCAGCGGCGTCCCGTTCCCTCCCAGCGCAGCATCTCTTCCCCTAACATCCATCCTCACCCTTCTTGGCATTAAAGCAGCACAAGTTGTCTTCGGTTTGCTTCTTCCATCCTTCCCGTCTGTAGGGTCGCTCCTTGCTTGGCAGAAAAAAATCCCCCTGACAGTGCCTTCTGTGTGGTGTGCTGGAGCTGGGGGGGGGTCTTGGGGAGAGCCGGGCCAGCTTCCCACGTGCCTGGGGCCTTGGGGAGCTGCTCCCGGGGTGCAGGGGAGGCAGCCAGCGCTGAAACCCTCCCCGGGTCGGTCTGCACTGTGCTGGCTCAGGGCGATGCGGGACACCAGTGCCTGGTGCCAGCCCGGCCGTGCTGGATGGCGTGTCCCCACACCCAGCAGTGTCCCCGGCACTGGTGCGAGCCGGGCTGCTGCAGGGGTCCTGGGGATGGTTCCCCCCCGTGTGGGAGGCGGCCGGGCGAGCCGTGGGGAGCCGGATGGGTGCAAGGTGGTTTTGGTGATGTGCTGGCCCTGTTCCTCCTCAAAAGTGAGAGGCTTGATGCAGGGCTGGGGTGAGGCACCCACTGGGACTGATATGAAAGCAGCAGCTCCCAGATTTTTACATGGCAGGGGGTGTTTGGAGGAAAGCTGTGAACTGACTTCATCCCAGGAGAGGAGTGGGGGCAATCCAGCTGGGAGAGTCCCCCGGGACTGGTGGGGTGGAAACCGCGGGCACCGGCTGAAGTCAGAGGCAGGGACAGGAGGTGTTGGCCAGGGCTGCAGCCCAGGCGCTTGCCTGCAAAAGCCAGGCTTGCACTAAGGGAGCTGCTCCAGAGACAATCTCATTAGTCTGCAAATCTCCATCGGTGCAGTAATCGCCAAGATCTGTGTCTGCCTTGGAGCAGAGCCGAGGACAGGCAGGAGCACTCGCTGCAATAAAAGCTCTCTGGGTTATTTCACAGCCATCGGCAGCAATGCTCACTCTCCGAGGCTCTTTAAAACACTCCCTAAAAAGGCTTTGCATCTCCTCCTCCTCTCCTGCTGACCTCTGGAGAGACTAATTGGGAGTGACGCTGTCAAGTATCTCTTTTCAAACAGCTTGCTGCTTTATTTTCTCCCCCCTTGTTTGTCCAGTCGCGGGGATGGCTCCCTCGGCTGCTCCCCACCTTGCTGACCTGCCCCCAGTTGGTGTTTGGTCCCCGGTTTGCGCTTGAACTGCCACCACCCCTGGCCCTCGAGGGTCGTGGCCGCAGGGCACAAGGGGCTTCCCTTGTATCGTCCGGGCTGCGGGCTCCTGCAGCGCTTCTGCAGGCAAAGGCAGCGCTCCGGCTCCAGCGCCGCTGATGTGAGCGGCTCCGCCGCACAGTACCGAGGGACCCTGCGGCCGTTGCCGGCTGCACGCCCCGGCAGCAGTGCACCGAGAGCGGCAAAATCCTTCGGGTTGCAGGTGTGTGAACGGGCCCCACCGTTTTGGTCTGTCCCGCTCCCCTGGAGGGCTCGGCGCAGCCCGGGGCAGCGCTGCCAGCCGGCTGCAGCTCTGGGGAGGTATGGGCATGCTGAACACCATCACATCCTTGCCCTGCCTGGCAGCATGGCCACGATGTGCCATCTCCACGGGAGCACCCTGTTCCCACCCGGCTCCCCTGCTGAAGGCTGCTGGACTGGAGAGGGGGACGCTGCTGTCCCCAACCCTAGGCTTTGGTCACCTTCCCCTGTGCCTGGAGCTCATCTGCGCCTCGAGCGGGGCCGTCCCAGCCCTGGCTCCGCCGCAAGGGCCAGGCACCGAGCCGTTTGTCAGCACGAGGAGTGGGGCCCGTCTGTCTGTCTGCTGGGACCACACAGTGCGTTGCAGCCATGGGAGTCTCTGTGCAAGCTTGTGTCTGTGTGTGGAGTTTGCTGCCGCCCAGCTTGGGGCTGGCTTGGTTTTATCTGTGTCTTCCCCTCAACAAAGTTTTCAGCGCATGCAACCAGCCCAGGACACTCCTGACTGCACAAAATGGAGCAGCAGCAGCCCAGGGCAGCCGTTCCCCTGTGGCTTGAGCCCCTGGGACATCTCTTGGAGGTGGCATCCTGCAGCCCAGTGCTCCGGGGGCTCCTGGACTGAGCCACCCCGCTGCTCCGATGGCACCCGAGCGCCGCAGCACGCCAGCACAGCTCTGCTGACCTCCGAACTTTCCTTCCCTGTCTGCCGCAGATGAGTGAGAGCGAAACCCTGATCAGTATGGTGAACAGGATGGTGGAGACCTCCTCCCCTAGGGCTCAGCTCTACATGCAAGTAAGCCTCCGGCCCCTGGGCCGTGCATGGCTCGTGCATGGCAGCCACACCAGCCGCCCCGCACTCCATCCCCGAGGTCGCCTCCTGCCATTTCCACTCACGCAGACTCCAGCATCCATGTGGCTCCAGCACATCACGCTCCCAGTGACCTGCTAGTCCATCACAGGCTTTGCTAATCCATCCATGAGCCATTAAAACCCAGTAAATTCTTGTGCTGAGAGCAAGGTGGGGACCTAGCAGTCCTGAGCTCCCTTGTCCCGGCTGGACATCATGCTGCCAGCCCCAGGCAGCAGGTCACGGGGCCCCGCCGTGCTGCTCGGGGCATCTCCTGGCTGTGCAACCATGCAGCAACCTGGCAATTGCTGGGGTTTTCCGATGAAGGGAAGGTGCCTGTTTCTCCCTGCTGTGCATGGGGAGCAGGGACATGCTGGAGGACAAAGCTGGAGCTCCTGAGATGCTCTCACTGGCCAGGCTCCCTGCCTGGAGGCAGCAGCATCCCCATCTGCCAAGCTCTGCCTCCAGCCGCGCTGGGCATTTCCCAGGCTAAGGTCTATTTGCATTGTCCTGTAGTTTCAAATGGCTCTAAAGTAGCGTCTTGCTTTCTAGCAATAATGATCCCCTTCTTCCTATCTTATGCCTTTCATCTCCAGATCTTGGAGGCATTTAATTGTTGAGGTCGCATTAGTAATTTAGATTTCCAGGAAAGGAAAATGACTCACAGAGAAGCCGGATGGTAAACAGGCCCTAATGCAGCTGCTGATTTATAGGTGTTTCCACTTTGCTAAGTGGGATTACAGCTTAATCTTTCTGCCTTTGTTTCCCTGCCTGTGAAATGGTGGCAGTTATAGCCAGGCAGTTAACGATTCACGAGGCATCTCTTTAACTCGGCTCTTGGCGTCTTGCGGGGAGGTTGTCTCCAGCCTAATTCCCATGGCTCATCCAGCTGATGGGCACCAGGGCTGGGAACTGGGAATGGGGAGAGAGGTTGTGCCTTCATCCGAGCCACTGGGCAGGGCCAAGGTGAGAGCTCCAGCATCAACATCCCACGCTGCCTGCAGCACCCGCTGCCTCCGGAGACTCAGGTCTCGCCTCTCTTTCCCGGCTCACCGGGCTGGGGGAGAGGGGCTGGGAGCTGCCTCACCTTCCCCAGGGGCTCCTGGAGCCAGGCTCACCCCACGCTCTGCTTGCAGGTGACACCCTTCCCGGAGGCCTACAGGGAGACACTGCACGCCTACAAGATAAGCGAGCAAGACACCGATGTAAGAGCAAACGTCCGTCCTGCGTGTCCCCCCTCTTCCCCGTGCTGTTGTCCCTGTCCCCTGCAGCAGGTCGTCTATCCCCATAGAGAGAGCTGTGCCGAGTGCTCCTGCACAGCTGGGGTGGGACCTGCCGCTGCCCCAAGTGTGGTGTGTGCTGCTCGGGGACTAAAGCCTCCTCTGAGCTTGGCTGCTTGGTCTTGCCCCGTGTCCAGATCTGGCCTGTGTCACCCTGGTCGGGGATGAGCTCCCTGCAATGAGAACAGCAGGCTGGAAACCCTCCCCAGAACCACACGTTGTCCCACCAAACCACCCCCACGGGCCGCGTCCCAGCTGCATCCTGTCTCTCCCAGTTGCGCATGGAGCCGTTCGCACGGGTGTACGCCGCAGACCCCATCTCTGGGCTCTCATCCTCTCTCCCCTTTCTCTTTCCCTCCCGGAGACAGAAGCTGCTGGGGAAGCTCTGTGAGCAGAACAAGGTGCTGCGGGAGCAGGAGAGGCTGGTGCAGCAGCTCCGAGCAGAGAAGGTACATGGTGGGCAGCTCAAGCGGCCATCCAGGGACCAACCTGGCTGCGTGGCGATGGCCGTGCCCAGGCAGCACCTTCGTGGTGAGGAAGCGACACGTCCTGCTGTCTTGGAGGCAGCTCAGCAGGGATGTTTCTCAGCTGGAGGGGATGCTCTGGTCATGCCATGGTCCCGGGATTCCCCGTGTGTTAATGGCCTGTTAGAGAGAGGGACTGCAGCTCCTGCACCAGCTGGGCTCTCACAGCTGCATCTCCCTCCCGTCCTGCCCAGGAGAGCCTGGAAAGTGCCCTGATGGGAACGCACCAGGAGCTGGAGATGTTTGGGAGCCAGCCCGCCTACCCGGAGAAGCTGCTGCACAAGAAGGAATCGCTCCAGAACCAGCTCATCAACATCCGCGTGGAGCTGTCGCAGGCCAGCACGGTAACCGGCTTCCCCTCCGCTGCGGTCCCCATCCTGCCAGCCCCGCGCAGCCGCTGGGACTGGGGACTGTCTTCCCCACCCGCCCCGATCCCTTTTCTCCCTTCCTGTAAAAAAAAACCCACCAAAGAAGAAGAAATCCCCTTGGCTGGCTGGGGTCCCAGACAAGCCAAAATTTGGCAGATTAACCCTTGTGGTACCAAGCTGGCACACGTGCCTGGAGCCTTCTCAGCTCCTGCTTCTGTCCCTGGCTCCCCCGCACTGCTGTGCCCAGTGTGCTGTCGGCACCAGGCGCTCCCACGGGCACAGCCTGGCTGGGGCACAGCAGAGCTGGAACCCCGACACTGCCGGCCCCTCCATAGCTCAGGGTGGCTTGTGTTGGATGCAGCGTCCTCGTGCTTTCCTGGGTGCTCCCGTACTGCCCTGGCCGGGGCTGCTGGCAGCTGGGGGGGGGGAAACCTGCCAAAGACCCCCTAATGCACCCACCTTTCCCCCCCTGCCAGGCCTTGGCAAACAGCACCGCTGAGTACGAGAGCCTGGAGAGCGAGGTGTCTGCCCTGCACGACGACCTCTGGGAGCAGCTGAACCTGGACATCCAGGTGAGCGGGACCCCGCTGGCCCCAGGGTCAGCCTGCCATCCCCAGGGTCCCCCCGCTGTCCCCGTGGAGGGGGAGACCCTCTGGGTCCTTCAGCCCTCCGCTCCCCGCAAAGAGCCAGTTTGCAAGTGTCTGCTCCGTGCTTGGTCCTCGGTGTCTGGCTTTGGCCACAGGCAAGGTCAGAGGGGCTGAGGAACCGTGGGCACCTGGGTGCCATCGAGGGGCTGCAGCCCAGCGTTCCCCATGCTGCTGGGGGCTCCATCAGCTCCCCCCAGCCTGTGGCAGGCCCCTCGGGGAGCAGAGAGACGGCTTCTGGCAGGAGATGAGTCGTGGCTGTGATGGCTCAGACCCTCCCTGGGCTGCGTCCGCCTCAGCTGAGCGCCCGCAGGTCCCACGGCTCAGCTCGGGGCCGGGGTGCAGCGGGGCTGGGGTGCAGCGGGGCTGGCAGCAATGGGAGCCACTCTGACCGCTGCCCTTTCTCCCCTCCAGAATGAAATGCTCAACCGGCAGATCCAGAAGGAGATCTGGCGGATCCAGGATGTGATGGAGGGGCTGAGGAAGAACAACCCGTCCCGCGGCACGGACACTGCCAAGCACAGAGGTGAGCCGGGTCCGTCCCTGCCCTTGCACAGCACAAACCCCAGCGTGCCACAGCTTGGGGCATCCCCGGCGCTGCCACCAGGCAGATGGCAGCACCCGCTCAGGGAGGTGGGGGCCCTGGTGCACGCACTTATTCCTGCTTTTCTCCACAGTGGCCATTGGCCCCTCAGGGACATACAGCTCCAACAGCCCCGCCAGCCCCCTGAGCTCGGCCAGCCTCACCAGCCCCCTCAGCCCCTTCTCCCTTGTCTCCGGCTCCCAGGGCTCGCCCACCAAGCCAGGACCCGGCGAGGTGAGTGAGCCAGCGCGTCCCTAGGGAGCCCTTTGCCACCATCGGGTCCCCAGCCTGGCTCGCAGGCTGGCCCGAGCCCTCGCTCTCGGGCGACGGGTGGGCACCAGGCACAGGGTATGGCTGGGTTTCCTCATGACTCTGCCCGAGGGCACCGTTGTGGCCACATGCGTGGGCTGCGGTGTCCCGCAGTGACACCGGGGCCGTGGTCCTTGCAGGGGCTGCAGCTGGTCTTTGCAGCCTTTGGGGTCCTGCATCAAGCTGCCCTCAAGGCTGAGTGTTGCTCCGCTCCAGCCTTTGGCTTCAGGACCAGCTCCTGCTGCCACCGCAGTCCCCTCTCGCTGCCCTTGCTCGGGGCCCAGCAGTGCTGTTCTCACCTTCGTCCACGTGAAGTTTAGGGTGGAATGTGGGGACTCCCCAACCCCACCTGGCTGTGCAGAGGCGATGCCAATGTCTCCTGGGGGCTGCCAGCCCCAAGCTCAGGAGCCCCTCGCTGGGGCAACCCCCCCGGCCTGGCCCCGCTGTCCCGGGGGGACATAGAGCAGCGAGGGCAGCGCGGGAGGTGGGAAGCGCTGCTCCTTTTGCACGGGGACACGGAGACCACGGGGCCCCGGGAGCGGTGGCCGGCTGCTCTCCCTCCTCCTTTCCTTGGCTCGACACTTCCACTGTGTGTTGTCTCGATCTTTTTCTAACTCTCTCTTCCTTCCCACCTCTCAATGTCTCTGCTCTCACGCCTCACGCTCCTTTCCACCCCAGGAACCTGGCCCACCTCGACCTCCCCTCCCCAAGTCCTACGTACCCCTGGAGTCTCCTCCGACCGTTCCTCCGCTCCCCGGCGAGAGCCGCCTCTGGCCGTACCCCACCTCCCCTTCCTGGCAGCAAGGTGGCGAGGCGAAGAGGGGACAGGTACCGAAACCTCTCCAGAGCAGCCCCGCAGCAGCGGCCCCTTCCTCTTCCTCCCCAAGACATCAGCTGGCAGGGGCTGGGATGAGTCGGGCGATGGGGCTGCCCACCCTGTGCCCTGGCAGAGGGGACAGGGACAGTGTGAAGGTGGCACTTGGCTAGGAGACAGCGGTGTGTGGCTGGTACCTGCCCCCTCCAAGGGGAGCAATGGCCGGTGTTCCCCCGGCAGCTTCGTCGTGGCCCTCCTGTCCCCAGCAGGTCCCCTGCACCCACGCACAGCACCCACTGCACTTGGTCCGGACAGGGACTGGCTCCTCCTGAGCTCCCAGAGCTGCTGCAGCACCTGGTGTCAGCCCCTCTGCTTTCCTCTGCCCTCGCCTCTCTCGCTGTCCTCCCGCGGCACCGCTCCCCGCTGCGCAGTACTGGCAAGCTCTGCTGATGGGGGTGATCCCTCGCCCCACAGCTCCTGCCCACCCAGGGCAAACCTGGCTTTGGGAATTCCTGGTAATGCCTCAGTCGTGCTCCTGCGAGGGGAAGGGGCCAGGTTTGGACACCAGGAGACACAAGCATGCTTGCAGCCAGCGGGTCAGGATGAGTGCACGCGAGGGCTGGCAGCACAAAGCAGTGGCTCTGCTGAGTTGGGAAGGGTTACGGACCCCGCTGCGAGCACGAGCGGCATCTCCAACAGCCGTGCAGCTGCAGGGTAGCACAGTCGTGGCTGCATGCTGATCCACAGGGTGTAAGGGCTGTCGGCATGCGTGATCTCCATGAAGAGCACAGGGCAGCTGAGGGGGGCACGTTGGGCTCCTCAGCTTGTTGCTGTATCCCTCCCCTGCACCAGCACCATTGCCCCAGTGCCCGGGCCCTCAGCAGGCTGTGCCCAGGGGGTGCAGGAAGGGAAGGACCCTGAAAATGGCGCTTTGCTCGCTCTCCGCTGCTGCAGTGTCTGCCCTGGCTTCTGCCCCCACGGGACCCTGTCCCCTCCTGCAGGCACGGGATCTTGCTGGAGCTCAGCACAGAGGCAGGGTGTCCTTGTCCTGGAGCTCCCAGGTGCCACCTCTGAGCCGTGGTGGGATCGTCACACCCTGCAGGAAGCTTTTCCCATGCCGGAGCCTGTCCTGCGGGGACAGTGATCGATGCCCAGCCCCGACGGGCCAGGGCGTAGCTGGGGTAAGAGCTGCAGAGCCCTGCCAGCCCCTCTCCCCTCATTTGGGGTGCGCTGGTACTGCCTGGCTGGTGTCTGTGTGTCCGTCCACTCCCAGGAGCATGCCTGCGGGCCGTACATCACCCTGTGGCTGCAGCGATCAGAGGTCTGTCCCCAGGCAGAGCATGGCCCCCAGGCAGGACGGGGTCTCACCAGGGACCTGCTTTCCCCCGCAGCCCAAGCCAAGCTTCGAGCAGAGCAAGAAAGAGGCACAGCGACCAGCGCCCCCCGGGCCCCCCGCCGAGGGGCTCCCGCCGAGCCGGCAGGAGCAGGAGGCGGAGAAGCAAGCAGCTCTCAACAAGGGTACGGCACCGGGGTCAGCAGGTCCCGCGCCAGCGGGCTCCCCACGCTCGCCAGGAGCACCCAGCATCTTGCTGGGACCCTGCCCTTGGTCCCTGGGGAGGTTCAGCCTGGCGTTTTGGTTCGCTCCGCAGTGGGCATCGTCCCCCCCAGGACCAAGTCTCCAGCGGAGGAGGAGGTGGTGCCCGTGGCTGGCGTGCCAAGGAGGAGCACCAGCGGCATGGCCAACGGGCTCAGCTCCCGGGTAGGGCTGGCGTCGAGGGGCTGGGGGCCGGGGTGGTGGGGCTGGGGCCTGGGCTAGCAAAGCGGGGGCTGGATCGCAGCCAGCAGGGCTGGGGCAGTGCATAGGGGAGCCTGTTCCTGCATGGCTCCACATTTTGGCAGCCAGCTCCTCAGGTCCTCCCAGGCTGTTTTGGCACCTGCCCCCCACCCCAGGAGTGGGCCGAGCAGCCCTGTTCCAGAGTGTTGTGGCACGGGGTGGATGTTGCGGCACCCTCCTGCTGGCAGAGGTGCGTGACCATGGTGCTGGGCTCTCCCCAGGAGAGACCAAAGAGCGCTGTGTTTGCCAACGAGACAAAGGTGAAGATGAGCGTGGAGGAGCAGATCGACCGCATGAAGCGCCACCAAAGCGGCTCAATGAAGGAGAAGCGGCGCAGCCTGCAGCTCCCCAGCAGCCAGCAGCCCGACACCCCTGGCACAAAGGCACCCGCCTCGTACAAGGTGGTGAGTCCCTGCACCGGCTGCAGGTCTGGGGGAAACCAGCCTTTGCTTTGCAGAGTGCCTGAGGTCCCTGGTGGAGCAGAGCGGACACGGGGGGCTGGGGCAGGGGACAGTGTGCCATCCCGGGGGGCTCAGTGGGGCTGGGGTCTCTCGCAGGTGCGTCGGCACCGCAGCATCCACGAGGTGGACATCTCCGACCTGGAGGCAGCGCTACGCTCCGATGACCCCAGCAAGGTCTACGAGACGCCCCAGGAGGAGATTGCCCGGCTGCGCAAGATGGAGCTGGAGCCGCAGCACTATGACGTGGACATCAACAAGGAGGTGAGGACGGGCTGTCCTGGGGAACCTGGCAGCCTGGGCACGGGGCATCCCTCCCTCCACACCCAGCACCGGGAGGATGATCCATCCTCCTGCCTCGTTCAGGATGCTGGAGCCACTGGCCGTGCCCAGCCAGGGGCTGCCCGTGCCCAGGCGGGTGCTGGAAGCTGGGGGCAGGTGGGTGCCAGAGCAGGGACGGGTCCCCAGTGCTGGCACTCAGCTCAGCCCTTGCCACTGTGCCCAGCTTTCCACACCGGACAAAGTTGTCATCCCCGAGCGGTACGTCGAACTGGAGCCTGACACGCCGCTCAGCCCCGAGGAGATGAAGGAGAAGCAGAAGAAGGTGGAAAGGATCAAGACTCTCATTGCCAAATCCAGGTGAGGCTGCTGTGCCTGTGCCCACGCTGGCCATCCCGGGGTGCCCCCTTGCCACCTGCCTGCACCCCTTCCCTGGCCACCCCTGTAGGGTCTGTCCTGCTGGGGCCGGGCACGGGTGCTGATGCCGGGTGCTCTGCGCAGCCTGCAGAACGTCATCCCCCTGGGCGAGGGGGAGGTGGACACCCCCCAGGACCCCGAGACCCAGCTGCAGGAGCAGGAGAAGAGGATAGAGATCTCGTGCGCGCTGGCTGCCGAGGCCTCCCGCCGGGGCCGCATGCTCTCGGGTAAGGCATGGGGGAGCACGGAGGGTCGGAGCCTGCCAACCCCGTGGGAGAACGGACCGCAGGTAGCGATATGGGCCCTGAGGGCAGGACAGACCGGGCAGGTTGGATGCAGGACCCGCTGATGGGCTGGACAAGCAGCAAGAGCGAGGGGCCGATACAGGGCTGCACTGGTCCTGATGCAGGGCATCCCCCGTGCAGTGGGAGAGCTAGCCTGGTGATGCCGGCTGCTGCCAGGGCCCTGCCCGCAGTGCCTGGGGCTGCCTTCCCCCGTGGCAGCGCTGAGCGTGGCGGGATGGAGCAGCCGCTTCGGCCGGGTGCAGGTTTCGGCACTTCGTCAGAAGCATTTGCCAGGCTGCAGGAAGGGAGCGCCTGGCCGTGCAGCACACGGCAGCGCACCGTGCCCGAGCAAGCGTAGTGGCACGCCGTGCCTTGTCCATGAGGAGCCCTGTGGGAAGCTCACGTGCGCACGCTGCAGCCGGGCACCGCTGTGGCTGTTTGTCCTGACCACGCTTGCTTCCCCCCTTCCTTCCTCTCCTTTTCCTCCCCTCCGCTAACCTCTCGCTGGGTCGCCTCCTTCCCCTCGCCGCTGCTGGCAGCTTGTGTTCTTCACGCCCTTCTCCCATTTCTTGTTTCCAGCTCAATGCGCTACCCCAAGCCCTCCCACCTCCCCAGCCTCCCCGACTCCACCGACCAACCCCCTCTCGTCTGAAACATCCCGGGTCGCCGACAACAGCCATTTTATGCGTGTCTGAGCCATAAAGTAAGCACCTCTTCTCTCGTACTTCATCCCATCTTCTCTCCATCCCGGGGGGCCGGGCGGGGGGACGCCTCTTCTGTGCCCGGCGTCTGTCCATCGCTGCTTGCTCCAGCTAATGTCTCCTGAGCCACGTCAGCCCCGTCTCCTCCCATGGACCAAGCGCAAGTGTCCTCCAAGGCGAAGCCCCCGGGGTTGGGTCAGCCAGGGACCCCAGTGAGGGCAGGGGGGGCTCATCAGGCTGCTGCGGGCAGGGAGACCCATGCACAGAGCAAAAAGGAGGGTGGTCTCAGGCCAGGCTCTGGGGGATGCCTGCCCTGGCACGTTTGTTGGCTGCAAACTGGGGGGGGGACACAGTGTCCCCTTGCTCAGCTGGAGGTTCCCCCCAGGCAGCTGGGGGCAAGGAGCTGAATCTGCACTAGGTTTTCCTCCGAGCAGGGCAGAAGGGGTCTGTGAGGTGGGCACAGGAGCTGCCCCACCACTGGCCACCCCATGCATAGCTCAGCCCCGCTCTCCTCTCCCTCCAGCTCAAGCTCTGGCTGCTGCCGGCGCCGTCAAGTTCCATGGGGCCACGTTTTAGCGCCCTGACATGACACCGAACCTCTCGCCATCGTTTTCGGTTCTCCTGGACCCCCTTCCCTCCCACCGACGGCGAGACCACCCGGCACAGCCGAGCGGGGAGATGCATTGCCTACAGCACCAGCTTCTCTGCCCTGTCCCGGAGGAGATGTGTGGGTGCTGGAAGGTTTTCCACTGCATCGTGGTCCCCGAGGAGCCCCAGGGCTGCCAGCTGGCACGGGGACAGATCAGCGGTGTCTTGGTCGTCAGGCTCGTGTGGACGGCCAGGCAGGGGCATCTGCAGCGACAGACCCCGGGACAGCGGCCGTCTCCCTGCTGGGGCAGCCCTGCGGGAGCGTAGGACTCCCTGGGCTCCCTGTGCTGATGCGTTGGTCTCCCAAAGGTCTGCAAAGGGGCTCTCTTCTGGGCGGAGACCAGCCAGTCAGTCCCCACCATGGATGGCGCTTCCGCCTGGCGCTGGATCTGGATGCTCCATCTTTGCTCCTTGGGTGCCTCTTCCCCTCCCTGTGCCCTGACCCTGCTTTTAGCATCTGCCTGGCTGGGGGTAGCAGCCGGCAGAGCCTGGCCTGTCCCGTCACTCCTCACGCTGGTGGCTCAGCAGGAGGGAGAAGGAGCTGTGTTGGCAACAGGGCAGATGGAGATGGGACTGGGGCGGGGGGACATGGAAGTGCTCGGGGGGAGCAGTGTGCTCAGGAGCGGGGCGGTATGAGGGCTGCCCGGGGCACTGGTGCGCCGCTGGCACGGAGCAGGAGGTCTGGGCAGGGATGGGGACGTTGCACAGGAGCAGAGGAGCGGCGTGGGGAGCTGGGGTGCGAGGTGGGACAGTGAAGCCACAGGCTCGGCAGGGATCCCTCTGTGGTGGATGGGGACAGTGGCAGGAAGGGGAAGGGGCTTGGGGCCAGGCGGTAGCAGCGGGGCTCGTCCTCGGCGCCGGGAGCAGCGCCCCGGTTGCCGCCCCGTCCTGCTGTCACCTCCGTCTCAGCCCCGCTGCAAATCTGCCGCTGCATCTCGCCCCACGACCTTGCCGTTGCGCTCCAGACCCTTCGATCCGCTTGGGTTTCCTGTAGCAAGTTTACCCTTTTCTTAGGCTCTCTGGAGGGAGAAAAAAAGCGGATTCTGCCTGGAAAAGTGGAATCCCACGCAAGGTTGTGCGGTTGGCAGGGCTGCTGCGATGGGGCTGGGGCGGCGAGGCGGATGGAGTGAGGAGCTAGACACCGTCCGTCCTGCAGCTGTTTTCCTACTGGCCTGATCCTGGCGCCCACC
>VZTL01051436.1:59919-70804 GCA_013400535.1 Scopus umbretta | reverse complement strand
TCACCGAGCGGTGACTGCGAACGCGAGAGTGTCCCCAGGGTCCCTGGAGGCTGCCAAGGTGGGTGAAGGCTGGGGGGATGGCGGGGCGGCAGCCTGCACTGCTGGTCCCCCCCAGACTCTCTCCCACAGGTGCTGCACCCCTGCCTGCGCCCAGCGCTGCCAGGCCCCTGCCTGCAGGAGTAGCTGCTCCCGGGAGCAGGTCTCACTTGGGTTACTTGTGGGCTTGCACCTTTGCCAGGTCGCGTGGGCTGAGCACCGGTTTGGATGGGAGATGGGAGATGGGATTCAGCGCTGGGCTCCTTGCACGGGACAGGGCTTGGCTGTCCGGAGCTGGCAGGGCTTTGCTGCGGTGGCTGGGAGAGCGGGGCTGGCAGCTGCCTGAGGTGGGAGTCTCTGTCCCCCTCCTCACCTCTGCCCAGGGCTGCCAGGTCTCGGGTGGGAAAGCGCGGCTGGTGGTGTCTGTGCCCTCACCGGGCTCCTGTTGATGGGCATGGCAGTGCGGAGGTGGCGGAAGTGAATGCACTTAAACATGGATAAGCGTGCATGCATGTCCTCCGAAGGCACACGCTTCCCATGTGCCTCGAGTGTCATTAAAAATGTATTAATAGCCAAGTGTAATTAAATACAAGAAGCTGCAGGAAAATACGTATGAAAGGGCAGATGGCAATAGGCAGGAAGCTCCGAGTTCGAGTTCCTCAGAGCACGGAGTTGTAGGGGCAGGAAATGTCTCTGCCTGTGTGCAGCACCGAGCACAGACCTCGGTGGCGATGGTTGTTTGAGAAGGACCCCAGCTCTCTGGTAACCAGGCTCTCTCCAAGCATCGGAGGGGGTCAGTGTTCAACAGCAGCTTGTGTGTGCGTGCATGTTTTTTTAAAAAAAAAAAAAAAAAAAAAAAGGAAAAAAAAAACCACCAACCCCAACCCTTAGGAGTTGGAGGGGGAAAACCTCCAGTTGAGTTTCCCTTAGCTGCTATTGCAAGAGCTGTTCGGGAGGGGATTGGAGCAGTGCACTGGTCCTCAGCTGGTTCCCATTAGCGTTCCTGTTCGCTTTCCTCCGCGCACTGGAGCGGTGCCCGGTTCACACCACCTCGTTGCACGGTGTCCGTGCACAGCTGCTTGCAGGGGCTGTACCAGGCTGCACCGGTGACACTGAAAAAATCTCCCCGCGCTTGGGGCAGGGCGTGGAAGGTGGGGAGGAAGAGTCTGGGTGCTTGGCCTCCCCTGCCTGCCCTCTGCTTGCCGGGGTCTTCAGTCCCCTGTGCTCCAGGTTGTGACCGCTTCCCAGAGCTCCCATTCCTCATCCTTTAAGCTCTGTGCCTGGGCAGAAGCATCTCCGTACTGAGCAGGCACAGGCGGTATCGGTGAGTCAGCCAGCCACGCTATCAGGGAAGCACGCACTCCTCCATCCCTCATCCGGCGATAAGAAGAGCAGCAGCGATGTGGAGCCAAACCCCTGCGAGGACTCTGGCGTGGCTGGACTTTTTTAGCCTGACTTTGGCAACAAGGCGCCCTGCTGCAGTCCGGCCCCGGGCCGCCGGTCACCTCTCGCCTGCGCAGGGAGGCAGCCAACGCGGCGGTGCTCTTCGGGGGTGCCGAGGGGTCTCGTGGCAGGCGCAGCACCGGGGTGTTGGATGGAGCTGCTTTGCTTCCGCGTCTTTGCAGAGAGTCTGGGTCTTGCTTCGCATTTGATTGCCACAGGGCCCCTGGTGTGGAGTCGCGCTCGCTTTCCCCCCTCCCTGCTGTCACGCAACCGCAGCAGGGAAGAACTCGGGCTGGTAGCAGCGCTGTGGCCCTGCTGATCGCTGACTGCACTTTGGATCCACAAGGAATAGCACCGGGCATCTCCAAGCAGCCATGCCCAGGAGCTGGAGGAGCTGCCGCCTCCAAACCAGGCAAGCCCCTGCGTGCGTGTGTGCAGGTTGCTGACAAACCACGTGTGAGCCTCCAAAGTTAGTGGCCTGGAATTCAGGGGGGATAAGGCTCAGTAATCCCATTAAACCCACTGGAAAGGGCTGATCAGGCTGTCGAACAGCAAAACAAAGCAGCGCAAGGACTCGCAGGCGAGGCAGCTCTGGGCATCTCAACGCGGAGCCGTTCACCTGCGGCCAGCGTGCGGGTGGCTGCTGGAGGGCCCCGGGGTGCAACGTCTGCCGCGTGGATGGGCCACGGCGCCTTTTGCTCTCGGCGCTTCTGGCCTCTGGGGCCTGGCAGGACAAGGAGAGGAGAGAGCTGAGCGTGGCATCGTGGTGGAAACACGGATCATCTGGCCTGGGAAAAGCAGCTCTGTTGCGTGAGAAGGTTCAGCCTGCCCCAGCGCAGCCGAAGGGCAGCAGCCCGAGGGGACGTGGCCCCCCGGCTTGCCACCCGCCGTGCTCACCCCGAATCCAACACCAGCCAGCTGTGTAACGAGGGGTGTTAGCGCCGTCTAACTTCGGGTGTCTCATTCCAGCGCTTTGAGTTTCCCTCGGGAGGCTGCACGGGGAGCCCTATATATAGGCACCCTATATAGGAGCGAGAGTTGCTGAGTGGGATGTCTAAAATTAGCTGTCCCACCCCCGAGCACCGCTGCTGCCGTAGCACGCGCCTTCGCCCCCCTCCCGCTCCGCCAGCATCACACCTGCTCCGGCTGCCCGAACCCGAAGGGGATAAAGAAATCCCTCTCATGGGGAGCAGCGGCACCCCGGCACGCTCGGCCTCGGTGCTGAGCAGGAGCCGCGTGGGGCTGAGCATCCTGCCGGCGGGGGGGACGACGGGGCAGGGGTCTCCCGTGGGGCGGTGGAGGCCCAAACCCCTCGGTGCACCGGAGGCAACTGAAACCGCCGCGGGATGGGGAGAGGAGCCCGGCGCAGGCGGCAGCCCCTGCATGTGCGCGGGCAGGCAGCCAAGCCGGGGCGACGGGAGAACAAAACTCTCTTTCCATCTGTGAGGAGCCATCAGAGCAATGACACGAGACGTCCCCAGCAGAGACGTCCCTGCCTATCAGCGACCCGGCCCCGCGGGGAGGGTCAGGAGGAGGAGATGGGGTGGTGGTGTTTGCTCCGTGTTGTTTGCTGGGGTTTGGGTTTTGCTTTTTTTTGGAGTTTGTTTTTTTTTTTTTTCATTTTGTGCCAAAAGATTTGCGCTGATTTTTTGGGAGCGATTCCCGGGGCCGCTCACATGCCAAGCGTGCTGGCGGCACATCTGGCCTGAGCTGATCCTGAGCTCCCAGGTGAAAAATGCAAGGATTTCCACCCAAATCGCCAGCTTTGTGCAGCTAAAGCCTTGTGCCTGTGGCCCCGTGCAGAGCCCCAGTTCATGCCTGAGCCTCGAGGTCTTGCAAACTCGTGCCACCTGCCACGGGAGCTTTCCGGGCTGCTGTGGGCACTGTTCCTTCATGCTTGCTTTTGCCCATGGCCTGTTACTGCCTTTGCCACGTTGCTTTCTCCCTGGGCTCTTGCTGGTGGGAAGGGGCTTTCCTCCACGCCCGGCTGGCATGGCAGGGATGCACAGGCATCGGCTCTGCCGCCCCTCTCCCCCTCCAGCTCTTCACTGATGGCATCACCAACAAGCTTGTGGCCTGCTACACAGACGAGGGCATGGCGGATGCGGTGCTGGTCCGTGTCTACGGCAGGAAGACGGAGCTCTTCGTGGACCGGGAGACGGAGCTGAGGAACTTCCAGGTGCTGCGTGCCCATGGCTGCGCTCCCGACCTCTACTGCGCCTTCCAGAACGGGCTCTGCTACCAGTTCCTGCCGGGCATCGCGCTGGGGCCCGACCACGTGCGGGACCCCCACATCTTCAGGTGTGCAGGTCAGGGGAGGAGATGCGGGATGGGGAAACCAGCAAGGGCTTTGCTCCGTGTTTCTAGCTCTCCCCCTCGCTGCCTTTGCTCCAGACCAGTGCTCGAGCATCGCTGATGTGCACAAACCTGGGTGGTGCTGGGGGGCAAATGGGCCAAACCGCAGCCGGGTTTGTCACCACGTTTTTAAAGCATCAGCTTTTGATGAATAGAGATTGCAGAAGAACCACAGCTTTCGTCTGAACTTGCCCTGGAAAGGGCTGCTTTTGACCCAGACAGGGTCTCGAAATGCTTCAGAGGCTCGCAGCTGAAGTGGGAGGGGAGTTTCAGCCGTGCTGACCCTGTGTTTTTAAACACAGCTTTCCGGAAAACCCCCTCAAGATGTCTCAAGGCTGATTTTGAGGAGCGCTGCTCTCGGGGACGCTGCTGCGCACCCACCTCTCACCCGTGCATCCGTGTTTCCTTCCAGGCTGGTGGCCCAGGAGATGGCCCGGGTACACGCCATCCACGCCAACGGGAGCCTCCCCAAGCCCATCCTCTGGCAGAAGCTGCACAAATACCTCACTCTCGTGAAGACGGATCTCAGCCCAAAGGTATCCAACCCCAGGTAAAGGCAGAGGGATCCCAAAGAGCCAGGCTCTGGCTTGGGCATCCGCTGCCCACCCATCTCTAAGTCTTCCCCGTATGGGACCCGGGGGAAGAGCTCCGGTTCCCAGGTAAAGCCTCTGCAGGCGTCTAGGGTTGGTGAGTGGGGCTGGGGATGGTGTCGGGGCTGGATCTGGCCACGTGGCCGCTTCTGGATCAGGATCCCTCTTCAAGAAAACTCGTGGCCAGGCCCCCGAGAGCAGGTGGGATGGAGGCATCTCCGTGCACCCTTCAGCGCCTTTCCTCCTGCCAGTCGGGGAGCAGTGTTTAGAGCAGAGACAGCTCTGGGCTGTGTTTGTGCAGCACCCGGGCAGGATCTGGCCCGAGCCAGAGACTCCCACCTGCTGTAATAATCCACCGCCTCCTCCTCCTCCCTGCAAATCTAGCTTGCATTTTAAGCCCTCCCTAGAATAATCTGAAGCTCAAGCCCTTCTTACAGCAGGGATCTGAGCAGCAAGTGAGCTGACGTTGGAGGGGATGCTAGAAACCCAGTATAGATTAAAGCAGCCAGTTCCCACTTCAAAGCAGTTCATCCCATTTCTGAGAGCCTGGGGTCACGCCAGGTGAGTTCTGGGGTGTCTGGGAAGGATGCGGGCAGCCACCAAGAGGTGGCGGAGGTGAACGAACCTGAAGGCAAGCGAATAATTAACCTGTTCCCTGAGCAGCAGTGGCGGGATGCAGGGCTTTTCTCGGCACTCCCCCGCTGCAGGCAGACTTCACCCAAGCCTGCACCTTCAGTGCAGCCAATTAGGTAATCATTAACTGGCTCTCTTCTTGGAACTGAAACTTCTGAGGTTACTGAGAGGGTACGTGCCCTGGCAGAGTCCAAAAAAATTCCCGTTGCCTGGGTGTTAGTCGGGTGCTGTGGGAGTGAGCGCTGGGGGGCTCGGTGGCTGGTTGGGTGAACCTGGGGGATGGATGCGGGTGTTAGTGGGGAGAAGGGAAGGGCTGAGGCTGCACCGTGGCATCTGCCAGGTGCCCTGGGTACCACGCAGCATGACAGAGGGTGTCCAAGCCAAACCTGACCTCTCCACCAAATATGGCCTTGCTTTGCGTCACCGATGAGTTCATTTATAAAATGCACAGAGGGAAGCAAGGGGCAACGCTGCCCCTCTGCCCCCAAGGGAGGTTCCTCGTGAGCACAAGTGATTCCACCCCGTCCCCTTCCCCAGCCTCCAGCAGGACGTGCCCAGCCTGGAGATGCTTGAACATGAGCTGGCCTGGATGAAGGAAACGCTCTCCCAGCTGGGGTCCCCCATCGTGCTGTGCCACAATGACCTGCTCTGCAAGAACATCATCTACGACGGGACACAAGGTTTGCGGCAGCAGCTTCGCACGCCTGGCAGAGGGGTCTGTCCCTTCGCCCACCTCCCCGGGGGCCGGCGGCTCCATCTCCAGCCCCTCTCACAGCCCCTGCCTTTGTCTCCGCAGAGCACGTTCGCTTCATAGACTACGAGTACACCGGCTACAACTACCAGGCTTTCGACATTGGAAACCACTTTAATGAGTTTGCAGGTCAGTCAGGCTTCTCTCCATGGCACCAAAGGTCCCCCCCAGCTGCGTCGGCTGCCTCGGGGTCTCCCCGTCCCTGGGGATGGAGGAGGCGAGTTGCATCCCCGGTCCCATGGTGGGAAATGGGACAGTTCCTCCTCGGGCTGCCCGGGGTTAGGGGGATGTGCGAGGGGGCGTCTCTGCTGGCGGTGAGCGCCATGCTGCCGGCGGTGAGCAGCCTGCCTGCTGCTGGGATGCAAGGCCGGCCTGAGCCCAGCTCTTAACCGTGCAAGGGCTGGGTGCGTGCCTCGAACCAGCGGGTTGACCCCCGGCTTGTGCAAGCCTGGAGCTGCAAGGGTTTCGCTCACCCGGTCGTGCCCGGGGAGCGCCCCGTGGTCACGCTGCCTTGCCCTGGAGAAACCCTCCCTCTTGCCTTTCTGGCCCTTGAGCATCGCTGACCCCGGCTCCCCTCGCAGGTGTGAAGGAGGTGGATTACCGCCTCTACCCCAGCAAGGACACCCAGCTGCAGTGGCTGCGCTCCTACCTGCAGGCCTACAAGCAGCTCACCCAGGGGGACCAAGGAGGCGCGGGGGTGTCGGAGGAGGAGCTGGAGGCTCTCTACGTGCAAGTGAACAAGTTTTCTTTGGTGAGTGGTGCAGGTAGGAAGGAGCAAGCCTCTCTCTTGAGGGCTGCCTGTGGGATGGATTTTCCTCTGCTCTCTGGTGAGCCGGGGCTTCGTGCTGCAGCTCGGCTGGCAAGAATGGGGGTGCAGGTACCAGCCTGGGGGTTTGCGGGCACCTGGGGCGGGAGGTTGCCCCAAAGAGCCCGGCTGCACCTCAGAGGCGCTGAACCCCCGGGCAAGGTCAAAGATGGCGCGGGTTGCCTGCCATCCCACCGACATGCGCCAAGGGACAGCGTGTCTCATAGCTGTGGCCTTGGGCGTCCCTTCAGGGAGGCCAGGCAGACCCTGGGCGCAGTTGAGCATGAGGAAATCCTCTCCGGTAAATGCCTGGGCAGGCAGAGCCAATCTTCTGGAAACTTGGGGCAAAATCGCAGCTGGTTTCCTGGATGCAGCTGCCAGGAGGGACATCCTGGCTGCAAGTGCAGAAGCTGGTACACTGATCACGTTACGTTGCAGTTCAGCATCCTTCCTGCTGGGATGCCTTGCCGGGGCTGGGACCAGCCTCCAGAGCATACAAAAACACACGTGAAGGCCGGCCCCAGCTGGCTGCCGCCCCGCGTCCTGTCGTCAGAGCCGCGGGACTTCTGCGACCCGGCCAGGAGAGACACGAGCAGCTCGTCCCACAGGCAAGGATGCTCCATGCCCATTTCTGATCCTTGTTTTGTCTGTTGCAGGCATCCCATTTCCTCTGGGCATGCTGGGGCTTGATCCAGGACAAATACTCTACGATAGACTTTAACTTCTTAAGGTGAGTCCGCTGGGGCTGGGGAGGCATTTGCTCCCAGCGCAGTTCGGTGTGAAATGATTGAGCAAGAGGATCCCAATGGTCCCTCCGTGCTGGAGGGATCCTCTGTGGCCAGGGGACACAGGGCTGAGGGGACGAGTATCTCACGTCTGTCCCTCTCTCCTCTCTTGGCAGATATGCAAAGCTAAGGTTTAAACAGTACTTCAAGATGAAGCCGGTGGTCACAGCCCTGCAGATCTCTAAATAGCATCTCCGGCCTGTGAGACCCTGAGCTATTTTGTCCTTGCTGCGTCCACAGTCCTCGCATCCCCCTCGCCCCTTCCCCACCCGAGCCAGGGGCGAGGGCAGGTCCTGATGGTGGAAAGGGGAAGAAGAGGAGCTCTGACCCAGCCACCGATTAAAGGAGACCCTGGACATACTTGAGACTGGACCATGAGATGCTAGAGAGGACCACGGCCTCGGAGAGGCCCCTGCCTACGCAAGGAAGCCTTACCATCGCCTTAACACCGAGCCCCAGCTCGGCCCTGGTGCCCGGCAGATCTGTGCTTTGCTGGCACTTCTGCTGCTTGGCCTGGCACCTGGTTTGCTCCCTCTGTGCTGTCCCCGAGGGGGAAAATGGGTCCACCCCGTCTGCTCAGGACCCCCAGAGCTGCCCAGTTGCTTTAGCTGCCCAATGCACACACTGTGTCCCTCACCTTCGCTGCTCCCTCCATCCCCTCTTGCCCTGCCTGCTGGGTGCCGCTCGGGCTCCCACCCCCAAAACCAGCACCTTTCTTGGGTCAGTGTTGATCCTGGGCTTGGGGCTGTCTCTGAGCATGGGACCCTTTTCCACGAGGTGTGGATGCTGCTGCGCTCCGGCTCGGATGGTGCAAAAGCAGCAAGGGGCAGTGAGAGCTGTGAGCCACAAGGGCTTGGGGCCAGTGGGCTTTTGCTGGCAGGCGCTGGGTGCCTGCACCCCCTGTGATGTGCTCAGCCCGTGGCTGGCACTGCTTTTCCCGTGGCCATGGTCTCCCAGACTCCCGTCAGCTCCCTGCTCCCATCATGGCTTCCCTCGTAGCATCCTGTGCTGCCGGAGCAAGGGGGTCCCAGCTCTGCCTTCCCCATCTCCGCCAGGGCCGGGGGGGGCGGTCCTGTCCCTCACACGGGCACCATCCCTGTGCTCCTCTCTTGGCTGTGTCCCTGTGTGGGACCCCCCAGCAGGAGGTTGAATGGAGCCGACCTGCTCCATGAGCCGCACGCAGCTTCATCCCCTGTCAGCGCTCGGCTGCTCCCGCACCACAGGCTCTGCGAGGGTGATCCTGGCGTGCTGAGCACTGTCCAGCTCATGACAGTGGTTGTGCATCGGCTGGTGGGTGGGATCAGGTCCCTCTAGCCCTGCCTTGGCTGCTGGGCGAGCGGTATGGGGATAAGGTGGCCATCCTCTCTTCGTGGGCACAGGACCCTGCCCTGACAAGAACCGGGACTGTTGTGGCATCTGGTGTTTGTTTTGGTGCAAAATAAAAGCTGCTGGTAGCTGGAAATGGGGGATGGTAGATCTGTGGGGACTGGTGCAGGACTTGTGCAGGAGCAGGGACCTGGGGGTGCGCTTGGCCCTTCTCCTGCAGCTGGAGGTGCTGGGGAAAGCCAGAGCCGGAGCAGCGATGCTGGTGGAGGTTTCTCCTCACAGGGGGGGCTGCTGATGTCCATCCGTGCTCCTGACCTCCCTTCAGGTGTTTGCCTGCAGCGTTCACTGCCCCTTCCCTGCAGGCAGCAACTGCCGAGGATTGTCCTTGTCCCAGAACGATGCCCTGTGGTTTAAAACAACCTTCTGCAGCGCTGATCCCACATCTTCATTGTGGCCCCCCCGAGGCCCTGCTGGGCTCCAGCTCTGGCACGGGCAGGTTGGAGCACTTGGCTGCAGCACGCACTGGACAAACCTGCTGCCACGCGGGGCGAGACCTTGAGAAAACACAGGGGAGAGGTGGCAAGGAGAGCGGAGCAGCTTGGGACCCACCGTGGGTGGACAGGGCAGGAGAAAGAGCAAAGAAACAGCACAAGTGAAAAGATTGCAGGGAGCGAGAGCCTTAGGAGGGGACTGTGCGGAAGAGGGGCAGGGAAGGGGGGAGACAAGAACCCCCCGTCTATGCCCTGACTGCCTGGGCTGAGAGCTCCCCATCCCTCTCGGACCCCAGGCTGGCAAAGTCCAGACCCAGATCTCTGCTCCAAAAAGTCATCTTTATTGTGCCAAGGGATGGGGGGGGACGATTGTAAACAAGTATGTGAAATATACAGGTTAAGTTACTCATTGTCTTATTAACAAAATAAAGCTCTATCTATATTTACAGTCTTTAAAAAAAAAAAAAAAAAAGAAGAGAGAGGAAGAGCTGCATCTTTGTTGGGCACATCTGCTTCCAGCCCCCTCTGCAGCACAGCCCGTCCCACCCTGGGATCCGGCACCCCTTCCTCAGGGACCCCAGCCCCAGCCAGAGCAGTACAGGGAGGGGGAATAAATAAAGCACTGACGAAGGGAAAGAGGCGTTTGCTGGGTGGGTGAGGAGGCAGGACCCTCCCTTGGATATACAATGTCCCGACGGCAGCCCCACGGGGTGCAGGGGAGCAGCACCGGGGCCCCGATGCTGCAGAGCCGCTGCTCCAGACCCCCACCCTGGGGCTGGGTGCATGGGTCCGCTGCAAAGCCCCCATGGCAGGGCTCGTCCCCCGCCGCAGCCTGGCGCCCGGGCAGCCACGGCTCCTTCTGCACCCGCAGCAAGGTGCCCGCAGTGCCAGGCCGGAGGCCAGGCTGTGGCTGCAGCGGGAGCCGCGGTGCCTGTTTCTGGCTGTTGCCACAGGGCGGTGCACGGACTCTGCGCACAGCCGGACACCGTGCATGCACAGCCGGACACCGTGCATGCACAGCCGGCCACGCAGCCACGCTGCATCCCAAACATCCCTGGGCTGGGCTCTGACCAGAGCAATGTAATTTTTTTAAAATTATTTCTTTTTTTTTTTTTTTTTAATTGCGGTTATTTTTCTCTCCCTCTGTGGTTTTCACAACGCGGATCACAGGTGAAGCCTGCAGCTTGCAGAGGCAGGGCACGGGAGGGAGAGGTGCCCAGGGACGGATGGGGCATGTACCCGCCACAGCCAGGGCTTGTGCCCGGCCGTGCCCGGGGCAGGGGCTGGCGGAGGGCCGGGGTAGCGGCGCAGCCAGGGAACAGGCACCCGCTTTATTTACAAAGTGGGCCAGAGCTGCTGGGAGCATAAACGGCTCCTCGGAGCCCTTGGCTTGTACGCAGGCCAGGCAAGAGCTAAAAATGGCTCTATGGGAATTTGCTGGCAGGCTCTAAAGACCGAGTGGGAAACGCGGCAGGGAGGTCAGGCGGGGCTGAGCGAGGGACAAGCGCGTCCCCATCCTGTGTCCCCAGCAGTGGGGGCTGGCGGCTGCAGGTGAGGCTCTCTGCAAGGGACCCGTGGGTGCTGGAGGGCTGGGAGAGGCTCTGGAGGTTCTTCTGCACCCTGATACCCTCAAGTACCTTCTGGGGGGCGGCAGGCGGGTGACAGCTCAG
>VZTL01051436.1:33038-49332 GCA_013400535.1 Scopus umbretta | reverse complement strand
GTTTCGGCCCAGCAGCCGCTCCTTCCAGTCGCTGGACAGTAACTTCTCGATGGTTGGCATCACTGTTCACGCCAGCAGGCACCAGGGTCAGCAGAGCAATGGGAGGGAGAGGACAGCCAGGTGATGCGGGGTGGCTCTTCCCATCCCACAGCTTTGCAAAAGCAATAAGGGGTCCAAAGAGAGAGGGAGCAGTCCCAGAGGCCACTCAGAAACATTTCCTACCTTCCTTCAAGTTCCTGTTGAAGTCCAACTTCTCCTGGCTGCTGACGGCAGGCTCGAAGGCAGAGCGCCTGGGCTCCAGCGCATCGCCAGCGGGCGAGCGGGACTCCTGCAACACACACAGCATTACCTGGCACCCGTTCCCGCAGACAGGGACGTCCCCAGGTCTCTGGGCGGGAGATGCTAGGCTGGTGGGATGCTTTGAGCCAGTCCCACCGGTGGGATGCTCGGAGCCATCCCCACCCAGCTGACTGCTGGACCACACTCTGCCAGGCACATTCCCCCCAGCCCAGCTTGAGAGCATCTCTGCTCTTCATGCTGCAAAGACTTGTTTGCTGGAGGTTTCTACTATTTATTTAGATTGCCCAGGTCCTCTGAGCCCTGGACCCCCTGGGAGGCAATGCGGGGAATGGGATGGCTGAGGCTGCTGGTCAGTGGGAGAGAAAACCCAAGAGACAGAGCACGTCTGGAGGTGGCCGTGGAGGGCTCCACGCCAAAGGCGAAGCACTCAAATCCCAGGGCTGACCCGAGAGCATCAACAATGGCCAGAAAGCCATGGGGAGCCTCAGGTTTCAGCTTCATTTCCTCGGGAGGAGGAATAACCACTCGGGGAAAAAACCACCCGCCTCTGCCAGGGGACGGAGCCCAGGTCCAGAGTGAGGATGGCTGCAATGCTCTGCCAGCCCGGCAAGCCCCAGCCAGGACCAGCGTTTGTCACAGCTGTGGGACCCACCTGCGGCAGGGCCTGGGGGTCAGTGCCTTCCCTCGGCGGTGGCCCCGGTGGGTCGTTGGGACGGGGCTCGGTGCTGGGGGCAGCCCCCGGCGGGGACTCATAGCCGCCTTCCTTCTTCTCCTCCGTCTTGATGGTGCAGTTCACCATGCTGCCTGCTCCATCGAGCTCCAGGCGGGGAGAAACGGGGCTCCTCATGGACATCCTATGGGGAGGGAAGGCTGTCAGTGGAGCCATGGGGCACCCGCTGGCCACAGGCACCCCTTTTCCCAGCCCTGCCCCATACTGGGGTGCCCTGTGCCTCTGTTTTTCCAGGGGCAATGGTCTCGCCTTTTGCCATGGCTTGGAGAAGCTGAGCCCTCGTTCCTGACTTCTTGGGTTTTTGCAGATTTGGGGCTCAATGGCTAAAAGCTCTGAGGGAAACAAGCCAAACACACCTTTTTTTCTCCTGGCCCCAAAGAAAGCCCACCTAAGTGTGGGATTTAGGGCCAATATGAGCACATGCCCTTCATCCAGCAGCCTGGCAGAGAGCAACCCAAGGCTCACTGCAAGAGGGACCTGTGCCGGACTCGAGCCAGTACCCCAGGGCTCCCCGGCTCTCGGCTCACAAGCCGCCCCCCTGGCACTGCCCCAGGAGTCGTGCCTAGAAAGCCAGCAGGGCCGGCAGGCAGGTTTTCCACTCCAACGGGAAATGGAAATCCTGGCCCTGCTGAACAATGGCTGGGTCGGCCACCAGAATCGCTCCTCCGGGAGTCCCCGGCATGGTGTGGAGCTGGGACCAGCTGAGCCCCAGCCAGGGCAAGGGGCCGGCCCCGGGGAATGGCTCTCCCTGGCTTCACCACCATGGCCATGAGTGCTGGTCCAACTCCTGGTGCTGCCAGCCGCTCGGCTGGGCACTGCAGAAGGGACCGCGAGCTGCGGTGGGGGACGAGCTCTATAACCCTAGGGGAGCCCAAGCACGGCTAGAGCCCGTATTTTCAATGGGATCTGCCCCAAATAACGTGTCGCTGCCACGTCCCTTGCAAGGCCCCAGCCCTGCTGAGGCCTCCAGCAGTGCCAGGGCTGCAGGGGTTGTATCCCCGAGCCAGTGCCGGGCATGCCGGGAGCTTGCCATGGTGTTGCCGCAAAGGGATCAGCCGTGCGCAAGGGACAGCGCCCGCCTGCAGCCGTGCTCACAGGGATTTGCCTTCTCGGGGCCACCAACCCCCATGCTGCACAGCAAGAATGGGAACAAATATTACCCTCCCAAAGTTTGCCTTTCAGGGAGGAATAATGGCAAAAGGAGGCTGTTAAGAATGGGATTTACACCGGCCGCTGCCAGGAGTCAGGATCCGGGCTGCGGGACCACAGGGGCTGCTGAGATGGGAAGGGGCCGTGGTGGGATGGGGAAAGCATCCTGCTCGGGTTCTGGCACCCCACAACCGGGACCCCCGAGCTCCGCTCCCTCCTCGCCTCCCCAGACCCCGATGGCCCGTCGGGAGCCCCCGAAATCAGGGCTGGGGGTGCGGGCTGGGGCAGGGGGCTGAGCCGGGCTGCCCGGCTGGGGCAGCAATTGCGTAACAAACAAAGCCCAGCTCAAGCTGCGAATTAATCAAACCGCTGAAAATAAAACCTTCCTCTCAGGAACTTCAAACAAAAGAAACGAAAACAACAAGGCCGGCTGGGTAATGAAAAGCCAGGGCTGTGAATAGGGGACAAAAGGAAGTGGAACAATAGGGTGTTGGACAAAAGCAATAAAGTAAAGGGAAGTGTGACAGCTCCACAATAGGGCACTGTGCGCGCCAGCCTTTCTGATCTTAGCGGGGCTTTTTTTAATCTCAGTTCCCGTGCCCTCCGCTGAACAAACCATCGCACTCGCCGGGCCGGCGGGCTTCCTCCTGGCGTCGGCATCGCCCGGTATCTGCCGCGTCCTGCGGCACCGCCTGCGTCGCCCCTTCCTGCCCCGGCTCACCTTGGCCAGCCCGGCGGCAAGGAGGGCAACCTGGGCACGGCCGGCACCCACCCCAAAACCCGTTGCCTGCCTTCGACACGCCTCGGTCGGGGAGGAACCGGACACGCTTGGCAGCGGCGTGGCGGTGGCAGGCAGCCAGCGGGAAGCCGTGGCCGTGGCTCTGCCGGCTCCAGTGACCCGCAGAGGTAGGATTTGCCCTGCGAGGCTGCCCCAGAGCCCATGCTCTCGATGTGCTACAGGTGGGGAAACTGAGGCCCGAATGCACGGCGGCTGCAGCGCCTTGCCCCGCGCACTTTCCTAACTCGGGACCTGGAGGTGTGGGTGGACAGCCGCTCCCTCCTTACAGCCTTTTTAGTTTTTTTAAAGGCAAAAAACCCTGCTCAGTCCACCCCTGCCACAGGTCCGCCCTCCCTCCCTGTGGCTGGGCTGCTGCCCAGCCCCGGGCTGCCCATGCAATGGGGCAGCAGCAGCAACGCTGCAGCACAAAGTGATGCCTTCGATACCTTCGGTTTGAGACGCGCACAAAAGCAACGTCCCACTCCTCCGGCAGGTCACATTTCTATTGTACTTAACCTCCCAGTGCCACTGGGAGTTTACTCTTAAAATGGGGCTGATACTTTAATAGGGGTCTGTTTGAAAGGGGCCTCATTGTGGATTTATTATATGGTTTGCCAAACAAAAAAAAAAAAAAAGAAGAAGAAGAAAAAGGAGAAACGGCGCCGTTATCTTGTTACAGGGCTGGTTCCCGCAGCGGCCCTGTGCTGCGGGCTCAGGTGCTGGGCTCCGGGGCTGCCTCTGGCAGACAATAGGGACGGGAACAATCGCCTTGGCACGGGGAGTGTAACAGATCTTCGCCTTTAATGTCTCCTATTTAATGTAGGGCGGAGGGGAAAGGAGGGAATGGCGCTGGGATGCGAAGTGCCAGGCTGGAGGGCCAAAATGGACCTGCCGGGGAGCCACGAGTCCTTGGTGAGGGACCAGGGGCCCGTGGGGCTGCTTCCTCCCGGCACAGCGTTTTGGGGAGCGTGAGGGGCCTCATCTCACAAGCACCGAAGCCCTAAAATACCCATACTGTGCAGGCATCAATGTGCTCACCTTGCCTCCAAACTCCAGCCCAGCAAGTCCAAGGGCTGAGCTCCTTGGGATGCTGACAGCTTTTCTGTCTCCATTCATAGCCCCGAACGAACGGCACGTCCTGCAATTCTCCCCGCGGCCGTGCCACCCTTCCTGCCTGCCAGCCAATCCTATCTGCCCCGGCTGTGTTGCAGCAGAACAGCGCGGAAGGCCGGGGGGGCCAAGGCACCAGCAAGCCCCCAAGCTCGCGGAGCGCCGGAGAGATGCCGAGACCCCTCCTGGCAGCCAGAGCCTCCCCCCGGTCCCTTGTGCGGGCTCTGGCTGTGCAGAGAAGGGGACTGCTTGCATCGCCCCACCGGCAAAATGCAGCAAGGGGAAGAAAATCCAAAAAGCCGCCCAGCAAAAGTGTTGGACCAGGCTTTCTCCCCGCATCAGATCCTGCCTGTAGTCATAAGGGTTTCTGCTCACAGGGCGGCTGGAGGGGAAGGCCGGCGGGCGAGGCCGCCTGAAGGCAACGGGGATGTCTGCCCATGGCTCCGGCAGGGACGAAGCAGGCTCTGAGGTGCCGCGAAACCCAAGCTCTTTGCAAAAACACCGGTGAGGGCAGGAGGCCAGAAAGCCACAAACACGCAGAGTCTCCCGCGCTGCCAGGGCACGAAGAGCCACAGCGCTGCTCCGCTCGGGGCATGGCCGCGTCGCCTGGGAGAGGGTGCGAGCGCAGGAATGGTCCCGCACCTCTGCCCCGTGCTGCAGCGCGCCTGCCTCGGGGCTGATCCTGTCCCTCGACGGGGGGCTAATCCTGCCCCTCGGACTCAGGGCTGATCCCACCCCACCACTCGGAGCTGATCCCACCCCAGGGGACTGCGGTGCAAAGGGCTCCTGCAGAAGGGGGACTGGGGGAGAGTGGCCGGCAGTTGTCGGGGGGAGCCGGGCTGCCCTTGCCCCCGCCTGCCCATCAGGTTGACCGATTGGGGCAGCAGGGGAGGCTCCTGGGGCTTTTTGTTTTCCTCTCCTTACAGCAGAAAGCTATCGGTTCATGGGTTACGGCAGACTCTTCCCTTCAGGAGCATGGTACCCAGCCGCCCCGAAACAAATCCACCCATCCCAACCAACCCAGCTGGGGGAGGAACACCACAGGGCAAAAACCCAAGGGGGAAAACACCGTACGAGCAAGCACAGCAAGGCCGACGAGAGCCGGGGCGGTGCAACACCACCACTGCGCACGCACCAGCCACGTGCAGTGTTCGGAGCCCCCGGCACCCCCTTGAGAGAGGGCAGAGGAAAAAATAAGACACACGCGGACATTTTTTCCTTCTAAGTAGGGTCCGAGGAATCCCGGCCGGCCACCAGGACAGACAATAGCCCGTCTCCTGCCAGATGAGCAGGCCGCTTTCCTGCCAGACTTGGAATGTCCTTTTGGGGCCATTTCCAACCGTTTCCGCCTGGCGTGCCTTCGCACATAAAAGAATGGATGGCTTCCTCTGCCGTGCCCGGGTAGGGATGGCCAGGGACGGCCAAGGCAAATGGCCCCGGCTGGGGGAAGTTCACGAGGCTGTCATCGTTCCCCAGGGATGCGGAGCATCCCGTGACAGCCGGTTATTCCCCAGGAAGGCGAAAGCAGGCAGCCACAGGGGATGTGGTCTCTGCCACCCCCAGCCACGGATGGAAGGGGATGCCAGCACATTGGCTACATGCCATAAGCGAAACAGGGCAGACAGTGTAAGACCTCGGGGTTTACTGCTTCTGAAAAAGCAGGTTTTAAACCCAGAAGGTTGCTGAACGTATTCGGCCCCAGAAATGCTGTCACCGCATGAGAGCCACAGCTCCACGTGTCCCTGACGGATAGCAGCCGCTCGGAGCAGCGGGGCTCGCGGGACACGTGTTCCCCTGTGGGGCCGCGTCGCAGGCGCGCACCCACCCGTGCTGCCCCACAAACCAGGGTGCTGCAGCAACGGAAACGCTCTGCATTTGGGGGAGCACGAGCCAATGCTTTACGTATCCTCAAATGCTGTGTTTTTAACATCTTACCTGTCAGCAGCGCTCCCACGGAAAGCCACAACCTCCCGCTGCCCAGAAGGCTGATGAGAGCTCAGGTTGCCGGAAAAGCTGCAAAACCAATGCCAAAAAGGGAGGTCTCTGGCAGGTGGAGGGGTGTTTTGGGAGGGTAATGCCCCAGGGAGCAGAGGGGCAGCAGTAAGCGCCCAGAAAGTGCAGAACCAGGCAGCAAACCGGCACCTGCGTGCTAAGCCCTGCCACGGGCAGGATGATGCCCATGTGAGCTGCCAGACATGTCCTGCCCGACGGGAGCCGGTGGCTGCTTCACCATCCCAGAGAGACCCCCGGACCCTAACTGCCCCTATCCATCCCGGCAAGACTTGAGGTCCCATGGGAAAAGCTCTGGTATCGGCAGGAGCTGGGATTTCCCACTGTCCACACAAAACAGACCAGTCTTTGTCCAACCTCCATCCACCGTCAGTTCCCTGAAGGCAATTTCTGTCCCCCCCCGAAAGATAATGGCCTCCGGAAACATGTCTACAGGGTCAGAGCAAAGTGGTGACGCTACGGTGAGAGCATCAGCATCACGGAAACCCCCGGGAACAGCCGGCGCAGGAAGGAGCAGGGGCTCACCCTTCTGCACGCGCCGCCCCGAGCACCCTGCCTTCCACCCAGGTCCCCTCTGTCCCCCTCCAACCAGGTGTGGGACCCCCATCCTAGTGCCCCTAAGCAGGGATATCTCCCCCTTCGCCCTTGGAAGAGTTCCTACTGCCGCAGCCACGTTACGGCTCTTTTGAGGGGGAGAGCATCGATTCTCCATCTACTAAGATGAAAAGCAGCAATGCCGGTCTCCGATTACTGCGCGGCACTTGGAAGATTTAACCCTAAAGCAATTACAACCAGCTAGCATAGCTTTTACTAATTCTGTCCAAAAAAACCCAACCTGCCTTCTTCAAAGGCCTCCGGGCCATAACCAGGACTGCTAATGAAATGCATATCTCTCTGATGCATGCCAGCAGAGAAGCCCTTCAGAGGTTCAGGGGGAAATCAAATCAATCCTGCTATTCAAAACTTGAGGAGAGAGAGAAAATAACCCGTATTAATCACTAAATTCACTTAAGTGAACACTTGCAAGACGGGGAGAAAAAGATGAATTCTCAGGGTGTGGGAGGGGGAAGAAGAGGATCTGGGCTGCTTAACAGGATGGCTGTGTGTCCTCCATCGCCTATGTACGCCAGCAGATCCCAGCCCTGTGTACGTTGTCTCAGGGCACCGGCCGACGGCTCGTGCGAGCACTAAGCTACAGCAGATTGAGCCCTTAGAGGGCAGCTCCGTCCTCAGAGACTCAGCTCCTGCTTTTCTAAGTCTCCAGGAATAATCCCACTCGGCAAAATCTACCTCAACCCCTCGGGGCTTGCGCCCTGCCCCGTCCCTGCGGTGTAGGCCTGTCCTCCGCCTTGGGACCAGCCGGACCCGAGGAGGCGGTGATGGAGCTTGGACATGTGGGATGCTCCGGGTGGGAACAGGAAAACCAAGCCTCCCATGATAATGATGAGACAAGCACAACATATTCCCTGTGGCTACACGGGTCCATTTGATCCAGCCCGACACACCTTTTAACTGGGCCGCGTCCCAGCCTCCTGATGCCCCCTCTCACCAACGGTTTCCAGCTTACTGCTTAACTCTGGTTTCACAGTGCTTCTACCACCTTGCTCTGGGTTCTAATGAGATAGCAGAGGGACTGCAAAACGCCTTCCTGTCTTGGCGTTGATGGTTGGACTAGATGATCTCAGAGGTCTTTTCCAACCTTAACAATTCTGTTCTATGATTCTATGATTACTCAGCCGCTCCCTGCCCGTGCTGCCCCCGACACGAGGGCTTTGCTGGGACCCCCCTCCACCTCCAAAATCCAGGCATGCCGCCTCTCGTGCGCCCGGCTGCATTAGGACGCAGGCAAAAACCAGCCAGTAGTTTTATAACTATCCAAGTAATGAAATCAAATACAAAGAGGTGGTTGGATCCTTCCCCAGTGTAAATTGGCACAGGTCCACTGCCTTCACAGCCACGACCCAAACACATTTTTCCTTTACTGGGATGAGCGATAGGAGGGTTTTAAGTAGGGGAAAAATTAAATTGAACCTCAGGTGGAACTTCCTGGCCGCGAGATTTATTAGACGGGGAATGATCTCATCAGGGAAGTGGAGGAAACTCCATCGCGCTGGAATTATTTAAAACCGTGCAAAGCCCGGAGGAAGAAGGCGCGGGAACAATCCCAGCGACGGCCCACGTGATGGCCGGGGACTGCGCTGGTCATTCCCGTTTCCTGGCCTCAAGACTAGACAGTCTGCAGGACGGTTTGGTTTTTTTCTTCCACGCAATAAGACGTACCAATAAGGAAAAATCTCCTTACACCGTCTCCGGCTTTGCAGGCAGATGGGCTTCCAGGGAAGGTTACGTGGTTGAAAGCGTCTTTAAGAAAAGACCTGGCAGCCCCGGAGGGTGCAGGCGTGCGCCGCGGGAGAAGGGGGTGCTCAGCGGAGGCGAGCGCTTCGCTCAGGTCCGAGCGGCGGTGCGGGCAGGGGCGGCCGGGGGGAATCACCAAGAAGAAACTTCCCTTCCCTGCAGGGCTAAATACTCCAGGGAAAACTGCAAACCCCACGATCTCAATATTTCCAGAGCACCCCTTCTTACTGCATCCCTCTCCCCTGCCCTTCCTTTCTTCGCCAGCATTACAAGCTAATGAAACATAAAAATACGACAGCATATTAACTAGGGAAGATGCTGGGGAAACAAGAGGAGGGAGGAACTCTGAAGAACGGGTATTTACTCTATTTTTCCTTTTTTCTGCATCAGAAATAATTTTTAAAACAAGTTTCCGCCTTCGCAAAAGGCTTTGCCTGGGTGCAAACAAAACTGCAGCAAAACCTGTCCAGCTTGTGGGTGCCGAGCCTTTACACCCAGCACCCGGGGTGGCTGGATCAGGCCCAGGGTCCCACTGATGCCAGCAGCGGCCGACAGTCCCTGAGGTGGCGGGTGGTCGGGGGAGCCGCCAAGGACCCGGCGGAGGTCCCTGGGGCTGCTCCCAAACCCCCTCCCACCACCCCGGCACAGGCATGGGCTCTTTCCGTCACCCCGCTCCCCAGTTTAACCATTTTGCATCCATCGGTTATGTGAAAGAAACTTAAACCGTCAGCAAACTCAGAGCAAATAAAGAAGCCCACCCCTGCCCCATAGCAGGAGGCCACCAGAGCCAGGAGGCGAAGGACGGGGACAACTCACCCAGCCCTGGTGGGATGGCGCGGCGATGCCAGCACAGCACGGCACGGCGTGGAGAGGGAGCGTGGTTAGCACATCTCCCTCCTTTTCTTCGCAGTTTCTGTTCTCCCCTCACCCAAAAGCGGCCCTCGGGCTTATCAGAGAGGCCAATCTCGGTGTCGTTTTTGTGTAATTTCACTCACTCAGCATTTCCAGGCAGAGCGGAGGGCACGTTTGACTCGGCTGCTTCGTAAACAATACTTTCCTATCGCATGACGGAGGGGTGAAGACATCTGACCCTTTTCCTCTCCTGCTTAGGAAAAAAGAAAGACACGGGGCTCACTTGCCTCGACAGCGATCTGCCCTGTACCTCCTGGGCTGTTTCCACACACCGCACCATGAGGGACCCACGGGTGAGGATCGGGGCACACAGGACCCGGTGCTATTTTGGCACAGCCCCATGGCCCATCCCAACGGCATCGCACGGCATCGGCTGGTGTCCGTCACCCCTTACCCTCGTTGAGCTTCTCGTGGCATTTTACACCTTCCACTAATGTCATTATTTTTCCAGCTGCCCCCAGGCTTTGGGGGAGGGCTCCTCTTTGGGGACGGCCATCCCATCTTGTCTGCACTTGTGGTTCCCCAGGTGAGCCGGACACATGTGTGAGCAGCGAAAGGATGCTCGCAGCCAGCCCTGGTGCCTCTCACACACAGCACCCGAGCCCACAGTGGCAGCCAAAAATCACGGGGCCATGCTTCCGCCTGCAGTGCTCCACGCTCTGCAGCCGGCAGCGCCCCGGAAACCTTCAGGGTCCCTTTGCACGGGATCCTGAGCTGCAGCAAACAGGTCCCTATGCCCGAGCTGTCACGTGCTTGGACACGGAGGTACAAAGCCTCTGCGGAGCCACTTCGCCCTCCCCAGCTGCTGCCCAAATTCGGGGCTGGGGGGAGCTCCAGTTGCTGGGGCCGCTTGACATTTCAGTAACAGATTTTTTTGCTGGCATGATTGGAGCTGCCCCACGAGCCACCGCAGCCATCGTCAACCTCCCTCTGAAAGAAAAGGCAGCCTGACGGACGGGTGCTTGGTGCCAGTAGCTGTCCATCATCTGCCCCAAATCATCTCACCCTTACTAATGGCAACCCCGACTCCTCGCCTGCTGTGCTTCGGCTCAGAAGAGTCATCGCTGGCTGAGTCTGGATGAAGACCCCCAAGGAAAACTCTTTTGGCCTGACTTCTCCCCCTTATTAGTGTAAGCCGCGGTCCCTTTGATGGTGTTACCCCTGATTCAGGGTGCGGATTCGGGCTCCCGTGTTCACGGCGCGGGAGGTAGGTCACCCCGCGGGTGAGCCAGAGCATCCTGCAACAACAGCAATGGGGCTCGCAACCGGCATCGCCACCCAGGGCTGGTGGTCACGTTAACCGGGCAAGTCTCACATTTGCAAGAGAGAAATCGCAGGAGGGAGTGGGGGGGTCTGTTCATGCCATTTTTAGCACTTTCATTCTTTCTGCTCAGGGAGAGACCTCAGGCTCGGGGGGGTGGGATCCAAGGGATCTGGCAGCAGCGACCCTCCAAACCACGACCATCCTGCACGGCTGGCTTCGCACCTCACCCCTTCTCTCCCCTCTCGCTTCGGAGGAACGAAAGCCCAAAAAATCCTGGCCATGCAGCAGCTCCCGGCTAGGCTCCTCTCCTCCAGGGGAGCAGACAAAATTTGGAACAAGCTTCTACTGCCCCACCAGGACAGTTTTTATTGCACAACAAAAACACAGCACAGATGAGGGCTGAGGCGCTCCAGCAAGAAGCTCTCAGCCCTCCCCGTTTGCAAGGGGGTGTCCGATTGCCCCCAGCCAGCCCGGGGCTCCCTGCGTCCCGCAGGGCACGCCAGCGCACAAGGGGCTCTTTGTGCCCAGTGGCACCTGTCCCCCCCTCCCCATATCCCGAATTCCCCTGGGATCCCCGAGCCTGCTCCCTCCAGGGAGGGCATTTGGCAGCTCCTGCCTCCACGTGCCCTGCCTCGGCGCGCTCCCCTGCACGGCTTAGCGGAGCTGTGGGCAGGCACAGTTGCTCTGCCTGCACAGGTGCGCAGGCAGGCACATGCAGGCAGGCACACGCAGGCAGGGACACGCAGGCAGGCACATGCAGGCAGGGACACGCAGGCAGGGACACGCAGGCAGGCACATGCAGGCAGGGACACGCAGGCAGGCACATGCAGGCAGGGACACGCACCCTGCTGCACCGTGCACCCCCTGTGTGCCGTGGGGTGGGTCTCGGGCAGCACGGGGAGGACGAGAGGGACCGGAGGCATTTCACGCAGTGTCACGCAGGGCCGCCGGAGCCACGCAGCTGCTGGGCTGACGGCGCTGGGAGCCCCGCGGGGACAGGGCAGCCTTGATTTGGCCCCCTAAATGAAGGAAGGGGGAGAGCTGTAAGGGACTGCAGGGCTGTGGTTTGCAGCCCGAGGTGCTCACAGGCAGCGTTGGCTTCAAGCGCTCACACGGCTGCTGCTGCTGCGTGTTCCCTTGGGCCACATCCAGTACCCAGCCCCCAGTACCCAGCCTGGCTTGAAAACACACATACACACGCTCCCCCCTGCAAAAATGTTTGTTCCCCAAACCAGTTCCCAGGATGGACACAGAGACCCGAGGCAATGCAGCAGGAAAGACTGGGCACGGGAAGCCCAAAGGCCAGTGTTGCACCCGGAGACCCAAAGCACAGCTCCAAGAAAGGCAGACGCCGCTCTGCCTCTGCCCACGCTGCAGCCCCCGCAGGTGCGGATGGGTCCTCCAGCCTGCCCCCGGGGGTAGCTGTGCCCTGGGGACCTCCCCCGAATTAACCCTGATATCCTCGTGTCACGACAAGAAAAATGAGCGGGAAAGGTCCTGAGCAGCCGCCTCTCCCACTCGGGAATTCACCTGCAGAGCTGCCCACGGGTGGCAGTGCCCACACGGGGCCACGCAGCACAGGTCGGCGAGGGTGGCCCTGCCAGCCCTGCCCGTCCCTGCCCATAAATCCCCTCCCGCAGCCCCTGCCCCAGGGGACTCGCTTTCCGGCTGGGCGTGCAAGGTAGAACAATAGGGCCAAGCCCTCTATTGTTCCAGACAAAAGATAAGCCGGGCTCTGGCATTCCCCTCCACCCTCGTGGGCAGGCAGGCAGCAGGCAGGCAGCAGGCAGGGCCGCCACCCCGGGCCAAGGCAGAGGCCTTACTAAACCCTTTCCACATCAGCTCACTTTTAGCAGGTGAAGCAGAGGGGCTGCTCGGGGGGCGACCCTGCTGCCCAGCTCGGAGGTCGCCCACCCGTGCACGCACACCTCATCCCCGCAGCCACGCTCGCCCTGCCCTGCAGGCTTTGTCCCAGCTCTGCGTGGTGCCCAGTTTCTGCTCCAGTGGCCTCAGGCACCCACGGTGCCCAGTGTCAGGACAGCAGGGATGAGCTGCGCGCTCCCAGACCTCCGTCCTGCCTTCTCCCTACCCGGAGCTGCTGCTCCTCTCAGCATCCCGCAGGGACACGGTGGGGACAACGCACCCTGCCAGCCATGGGGCGGTGGCAGGCGGGATGCAGGTTGCCCAGCACAGGGGATGGCTCCCCGGTGCCCTCGCCAGCCGGCGTGGGGAGCAGAGCAGACGTGCAAGCCCCGGACTGCCAGCTCTGCGCACCCCGGCACGTCCGCTGCGGCCCAACCCGCACCATCACCTCGCTCAGCTTTTTCGAACAAGTGGTTTTCCAGGCTCTGAACAAGGCTGCAGAACGGAGCCTCTCTGTGATATCAACGCCCAGCCAGAACAAGGGAGGAAGACTATGGGGGATGAGGGCTGCTGGCTGCAAACCCACACCCATCCAGGCACCCAGGTTGACTTTCATGTCCAAAGAGTTTTGATTTCTGGCTCTCGCTGGGTAGCAGCACGGGCCCCGGCAGCAGGGGAAGGTGGCAGCTCCAGCACCACGGTGGCGGCAGAAGCTGCTGTGTGGTGCTGGCAAGACCACCGGGTATTTCTATCCACCTGCTTCTACCTCTTCTTCCTCCTGTTAGACTCTGGCCCGGCCCAGCTCACGATAACCCCATTTTGCATGGGCAAAGAGGATCAAATACCCCCACCGGGCTCACTGCTGCCCCACGTTCTTTTAATTCTCTTTGTGATATTTAATGTATAATCTTATCCTCTTTCCTCCCAACAGACAATGAACTGCCACGAGCTGCCTTCACTAGGCAGAATTAAAAAATAATAACTCGGGCCAGCAGATTTTGGCCCGGGCTAGTGGGAGCTCGCAGGGGTCTTCCAGGCAGCTTTAACGATGAGCCACGTTATCTTGTTCCTCTCTAAGACACCCGGGCGTACGTGGGGGGAGGCTGCCCGGCCTCTGCAGCCACCAGACTGCATCTTTTATAACGGTCACATGCCTCGAGCAGGCCTGGGTGGTAATGGAGCATTAAATTATGGAGAGGCAGAATTTCAAATATTTCAGATCCATCTCCCAATTTGCATTCTTCAGCTGAAGGGCTCCGAGCAGGAGTGGGATAAGAAGGCAGGGAAAGGAACTTCCCTCCAGTACGATGTTCACAGAAGTAGCTTTCCCCTTGAAAAACAACACTTTGGAGCTAAAAGCAGCTGCAGAGCCATTCAGGGGCCAAGGTGCTGGCGGGGTGCTTGGAGGCGAAGGGGACGAGGCAGTTTCAGCAGTGCCCCTAATGCTACCCTCCGCTCCAACCATGTGCTCCAGCGCACTTGTATAAATGCTTTGTTGCGGCAGATTCAGCCGCTGCATCCCCTCCTCATATTTTTTACTGACCCATCCAAGCGGCCGGAGCATTTCTGACGTGAGCCAGGGCCCCGCAGGGCCAGCCGTGCCCCCCGCGCCTCCCCAGCCTCCCTCCCCACCGGTGCCGAGCTGGGGGGACTGGGCAGACCAAGGGCCCTTGTTCGGGGCTGGAGCACTTCCAGCTTGGGACATGTGGTCCCGGAGCAGGTGGACACAGAGTGGGAGGGAGGGAGGGCTTCCAAGCAGCAGAAAATTTTCCAAAAGTTGATGCCTTGGACTCTGCCAACTTTCCTTGTGCTGGAGGAGCCCACGCACTTCTCAGCCGTGCACAAGCAGCACCCAGCCATGGGGAGCTCCCCGGGGGCACAGCCGGGCCAGCGGCAGCTCTACCCGAGGGAGCAGATTTGGCTCCTGAAGTTACTCCCCAAAAGGCGCAGGACAGGGCAAAGGCACAGAGATATTTTCCAGCAGAGCTGACATAAGCTGTACCAATTTATTTCCCTTTTGCATGTTCTTTACTGGGTTAAAACAGGGTGGAAATTAGCGACGCATCGCACAAAACTTTTGAGCGGCCCAAATCTTCCTCCCCGCAGCGCAATGAAAACAAAACCTCCCCAAAGTTTGTGAAAAATATAGCAGCAGAGCCTAGGATAGACCAGCCCTGGCTGGTCAGGGGTGGCCGCGGTGCTGCAAGGGACCCCAGCCGGGAACGCCCGACCCCGGGGCTGACCGTCTTTCTGGGCTCTCCCTCCTGCCGAGCACAACTCCTCCATCAGCCCCGCTGCCAGACCTGGCTGCTGTGAGACGCACAAAAAGAGGCAGCTTTGACCCATCAGTATTTTCTAGCTGAGGGAAAATGAAAATATTTCATTACTAGTTCCCAGTTTGTAGAGATGCTACTACGTTCAGCAGCGCGGCCGCAGGAGAGAACAAAAGAGGCCAGCGGGCTTTCTCCACAGCATCACCGACTGGAGGTAGCAACTGCCCTGCCTGCGAGTGGGTTATGTTTTTAAAAATAAATGCATTTTTTTAGGAAAATAAGCAGTACGCATTTTATTAGCATGGCTGGGAACTTGCAGGGTGTAAAAGCAAGGCAGAGCTGTACTGAGAGTGCGTCCCTACAATCGGTCGCAGCCGTCCGTTAAAGGTTGTCGCTTTGGTAATAAAAGCTTTTCGGATTTCTGCAATTACACGTGCACGCACAAAGCCGGCCCGACAGAAAACTGCGGTAAGTGTTTACAATGGGATAAAGCTGGAGCAAGCGGGAACGCGGCTTCGCGGTGGGCAGACAAAGCGGGGCTCACCGCGCGCCGCGCCGGCTCGTGCGGGACGGCAAGCAGCCACGGGCCGTGGGCTCGTGGGCTGTCCTGCTGCTCTGCCAGCCCCGAGGGTCTCCGACCCCCCTGATCGCGGGGTCTGCGGTGAGGGACCCCCAAAAGCAGAGCCACCAGCATTGCTGCGCAGCACCACACCGAAACCCTTCAAAGTTTGTTTGGTTCCACCATACGGCAGGGAACGGGCGGGATCCCCGAGCAGCCATGGCTGCACCAAGCACACGGGAGGGCTGGGGACAGCACGGGTGACCTGGCTGCCCGGCAGCGAGCGAAGCGTCCCGTGCTGTTCACTGCACAGCCCGCCGTATCCCACAGGCATTCGCTCCGCCGCCCCCCCTGCTCGCCAGCACACTTCAATACCTGCAGCCCCGAGGATGCTCTGTCCAGGCGACGCAGCTCGGGCCCGCGCCCCAGCCCGCCTGCGGCACCCCGCAACCCCAGGAGCAGCAGGCACGCAGCCCCCCGCCATCTCCCCCCAAACCAGCCCTAAACGCTCACCTGGGGAGTGCAAAGAACGCCGCTCCCAGGTCCCGGAGCCACCCTTCGCCCCCGTCCCCCGACCTGCTCGCAGGGTGCGGAATGGCTGCTCAGCCCCAGCGAGTCTCGGTTCCAGGAAGGCGACGGGCAGCGAGAGCGGCAGGCTCGGGCAAGCACCCGGAGAGCCCACCAGCAAGTAACCAATGTAAAAATAAACCCACTGAAAGACTAGATTTACTGTGCTTCTGTGTTCCCTGCACGGAGAGAAAAAACCTTCCTCTGCATCCCGTGAACGAAATCAAAACCCCTCTAGCACATAACAAGTTTACGATCTGCTCCATCTTCCCTACGGCCTCGCGTGCCAGGGCACAGCTCCCCCAGCACCCCCACAGAAAATGGGCATTTCGGCAGGGAGACAAAAAGTCCAGCTATTCCCCCCCGGGACATCTTGCACCCTGGCTGGAACAAACTTTGCTTGTCAGAAGGACCTTCGGGGGGG
>VZTL01051436.1:11980-30560 GCA_013400535.1 Scopus umbretta | reverse complement strand
CCCCCGGCACCCCTGGCACCCCCCGGGACCCCCGTCCGTGCAGGGGCCGGTCCTACCCGGTGGCAGCGAGGGGCTGGACCGATGCCTGGCTTGCAGAGAGCACGGCCTGCGGCTCCGGGGGGAGTCCCAAAACCATGGCACGCCAAGTGACAGACCCCCAAAGCCCGGCTTCCAGCCTCCCCACATCACCCCCAATTATTTGCTCCTTCGCCCAGACCACCACGACCAGCCCAGAGCCACAAGGACACCAAGGGTCTGGGAGACAACGTTGGCACGGAGCAGGGAGGGCAGCGGGCAGCCAGCTGCCCTCCAGCCGGACAGACGGACAGACAGCGTTCCTGCACATGAGCTGGGGGGACCACATGCTTGTGCTGTTGGAGCGGATAACCCGGCTGGCAGCTCGGGTGCATCCACAGGGAAACGGGGCCCTGGCAGGGCCTCTGCTGCCCTTGGCCACTGAAGAGCTCACCCCGTGTCCCGCATCCAGCACCCCAGGCCCCGCATCCCACCAACGGCTCTGCCGGGAATGCCGCCTCCCGCCTTCCCGAAGGAAAAAACTGCTTAATTTGGAGCAAAATGGTGCTCCAGCTGGAGAGTGAGGGGGTTGGTTTGGACAAACAAATGTTGACAAACAGTCGTTTTTGTATAATGAAATCTTTGAAATGTTATGTCAACATTGCAGGAGAACTGTTTACGTTTTACCAATGGGGAAAATTCCCATTTACTTGAAGCCATTTCCTCCCCCACAGCGTCATTTTCTTCCATGGGAATTTCTTTTTTCCAAACATTGTTTTCACCCAGTCCCAGGAGCCGAAGACAAGAGCTGGGGCTCCTGGGACTCGTGGCTCCCGCAGGCGCCGCACGCTAACTGGGAACACGGGGTTTCTGGAGGGGTCAGGCACCCGCAGCCCATATCCACCCCAAGACGCAGCCCCGCCTTGCTCTGCGCCCATCGCACAGGAATGCACAGAGCGGGGCAGAGACAGGCGAGAAGTTATCCGAGAGAGTTTCCCATCTGGCACCTTCACCCGGAGGATTAAACAAGAAGCAGAAGAACATTTAGAAGCCAAAGACAGTGAGTGGGCTGCACCCGGAGACCCCAAAAGGTAAAGGAGCTCAGTGATACATGTTCCCATTTCACAGATGGAGAAACTGAGGCCCCAAGAGAACACGGCATTCCCGGGGCCGTGCAGCAAGTACCAAACCTGCAGCAGGGCAGGATGCAAAGGCAGCTCCCCCTGCACCAGCCAGCCCCCTCCAGCCCCTCTGAAGCCCCCTCCCCAGCTGGGGGGGGACTGGCTGCCCCCAGTGCCATCCCACACACGGGCAGCGCAGGCAGCCTCATGCGCCCACCAAAGCCGCCGGCCCCTCTCTGCCGGTGACGCTGGCTGTCGGCGCTCCCACCCCCGGCTTGGGAGAAGACCCCGAGAGGTCAGCTGAGGGAGACAGTTATCAGCGGCCAAGCGAGCACCAAGCGCGCAGGCGAGCCCACGGCGACCTCCGCGTGCTCCTGGGGCTGCGGCTGCCCCAGCGAGGCCCCTCGTGCCGCTCCGGGGGCAGGAGGAGGCGGGAGGCGCATCCCCCAAACTGGACGGGGAAACAATTAACAAAGGGGCTGAGGACCTGCACAACTGAGCCAAAAAAAGGGAGCAGGAGCTTTGTTCGGGTCGTCATAGCAACAGCCAGGCCGGAGCAGCAGCCATGGACTTTCACTTTCCCTTCCTTCCTCCCCATTCCCGGTGGCTGTGGTGGCCACGGTGGCATTCCCTGCCCCGTGCCTGGCAGGCCCCCCCAGGGGCTAGCCACACTGTGGTCCCCTGGGTCCAGCATCACCTCCTAGATGGGTGCCAGGAGGTGGTGGCCCAACCGCCCGTCCCCAGGTGCCACCACCCATGCTTCCGTGGGTCCTGTCCCCACGCTGGCTCTGCTCCTCCCCGTGTCCTCCTTTGAGCCACACTAGATCCACCTGCAGCTCCTCTCCACCTCGCTGCGAGGCACCCGCAGGACCCATGGGGCAGCCCCGGGACGTGCTGGGCAGCCCCAGGACCATGGGCGCAAGGTGACAGGGTGAACATGATGGTACAGAGACAGTCCCCATCCTTTCAGAGGGGCTCGCATGGGGCCCGCTCAGCTCCTGCTCCACCTCTCCCTACCTGGCTGCACCCAGGCGAGCGACCAGGGCTGCTCCCACCCTGCAATCCCTGTCCCGGCTTTCTGCTTCCCTCAGCAGAAGGAAGCCAGGACAATGGGTGGAGGGACCAGGAAAGCTGATGGGGGCAAAGATCCCACTGCCGCCAGCACAGGGGGCACGGAGGGGAAAGGCACGGCCAGCGCTCGCCTTCCTTTTCCCAAGCCCCCCACCCTGCTGCGGAGCCTGCGGTGCCGCTGGCCGCAGGAGCCGTGCCTCCTGCTTTGTGCTGGCTGCGAGTCCCAGCCTCCCGATCGCAGGATACTGGTGACTGAGTCATGGAAATGGTTCAGACAATGGCTTGGCCCCTTTATATCTGGCCGGAGGGGGCAAAGCAGGGAGAACAAATCCGACCTTGCTTCCTGCACGGAAGCGGGCCCATTGTTTGGAAATGGGCATGTGCTTTGCTCTTCACCAGCCTGGGAAAGCTGCAAAGCGATTGCTAACGGGGAGCAAGCTGCGTGGGTCCTGCCAGCTGCCCCCGTGGTTCCCCACCTCACGCACTGCCTGCGAAAATGTAGGGAAGATGTGGGCGAGGGCGCAGCCATTGCCCGCCGAGGTCCCTGCCACGCGCCCCCCCGGGGGCTGTTTGGCCAGCGAGTTTCTCAGCTGGCCTGGGCTGGTGCGGTGGCATTGCCCCCGCTGGCGTGGTGGCAGCACCCCAGCGAGCCATGTGCCAGCTCAGCTCCTCGCTGCATGGGAGAGGTCAGGCTCGCCAGGCCCCTCTCCTGCCTCCCTTCCCTGCTCCCGTCAGAGCCTTCCTTTGCAGCACGCGGTGGGAGAGGGGGTGCCGCTGGGCATCACACAAATACCACTGACCTCGCCGGAAAAAAGGGGCATGCTGTTATCATCGCACTGGCGCTGGGGATGCTGAGCACCCTGAGAAGCATCCCGAAGGCCTCGGGCAAGCAGCAGATTGAGCGGGCCCCTGGGAAAGTGAGGAGCTCAGGGAGCGAATGAACTTGTCACGGGGCAGCTGGGGAGCCTTGGCCGTCCGTGGAATGGGGAGATGATGGGGTCCAAACCCTGCCCAGCTCCCGCCTCCAGACCTGCCTCGTGCATCTCACGATGCCCCCACGCACGTGGGATGAGGGCATCTCCACAGCGTCCCCATCCGCAAGTCAAGTCCCTGCACTGCCGTGGGGTGGCGGACAGCCACGCGCTCTTCTCAGAAAGGAGCTGTGCCAGACTGAGCAAGCAGAGGGATCCAAAAGGGTCTCTAGCAACCCAGCAGACCCAGCAACAAGCCCCTGGCCAAGAGGCTCCAAGGCTGGATGTGCACCGATCAGGCCAGCACTGCGTCCCCGGCTGCGCCGGGAGAACCAGCTCCCAGGGAGCCGTAACAGGCACACACACTGTGGTCTCACACGGGCAGACAGACAGACATCTGCAGCCCATTAAACCCAAACTGATACGACAATGCTAACGGAGAAGTTCAAACCCTCTGGAACCGCGGCAGCTCTGGGGCTGTCCTCAGTTCACCCCATTGTATCCGGCTCCCGTGGTGCGGAGGGCTGAGGGACGCGGCACTCCAAGGGCCAGCGGCAGGGCCCTGCCAGCAACCTGTCTGTCGCGACGGTCTTGCACCCTCAGGTGCTGCCTTTCCCTGCCTGTGCCTCCCCGTCAGAGCTCCTACGGTCCCTGCCTGCCTGGCCCCGCCGGCCTTGGGGCTCAGGGTGGGAACGCAGCTGGGCCATGGGCACTGGGGGACGACCGCTGTGAAAGCGGCACATCCCAAACCCTTCCCAAGCCAGCAGCTTCTCCCCCTGCTCCCCACCCGGCGCCTGCCCTCATGGGCTCCTAGCAGGGTGGTGGGTGAGCTCCAGGAATTAACCTACCAATTATTTCCATCCAAACATCATCACAATTTATCCTGTCCACTTCAGAGGCGTTTCCAGCAGCTGGGAGCTCTGTGCTGCCTTCCTTCCCGGCGCTGGCAGTGCCCAGCTACTGCAGGGAGTCGGGGCTGTGCGAGCGAGTCCACCCGCAGCATAACAGGCTCTAATCTGGGCATAATAAAACCAAGATGTTCCAGGATTGCTCTATGGGGAGCGCACTCGGAGCAGCTCAGTTCTTAGCCAATGCTCAGAGAGAGCTTGACTGAACAGCAAAGTAAAATTGAGCAAATAATGATTCTGCAGGAAAGCAGAGCTGGGGTGGCACGGGCTGAAATCGCAGGTGAACTCCAGCTGGTGCATGAGCAGCAATACCTGGGCAGAACATTTAGAAACGGCAGAAGCGGTCCCTGTGGCAGGCACAGCACACCACACTGCGGCTGCAAAATCCTAAAATCCTAAAATCCTGCATCCCACTGCTCTGGCCCCCTCCCCACCGAGCTGCCAGCCTCTGCCGGGGGCCATGTGCCGGTGGAGGAGGGTGGCTTTGGCCAGCACTGCCTGCAGGCAGGACACGGAGGAGCTGCCACCACCCGGCTTTTGGGGAAGGTGTATGGCCAGGGCAGGTGACGGAGACACGGGCCCAGGGCCACATTTTGGGTCTGGAAGGAGGATTTTCAGAAAGCCCCTGGCTCTTGCTGCGCGTTTCTCCGGCTGCCCAAGAGCCTGCCAGATTGGCATCTCCAAAAGACACTGAAAATACCCGCTGCTTCCAAAACCATCGCGGCTGCAAGCAGCCAAAGCACCCCGGGCAGAGCAGAGCGCCTGCTGCAGCTGCGGCTGCCAGCACCCCAGCTCCAGCGGGGCTCCCGTCCACCGCCACCGTCCTCACCCCGCGCCGGCTGCCCGACCCCGGGGGTACGCGCCGCATCCCCCCGCAAGGCGGCACGCGTAACACAGCCGGACTCGTGCGTGCCAGCAACCCTGCCAGGGACTTCCAGCTCCGAAGAGGGATTCGACGGGGAGAGGAAACAAAGCGGCATCCCCTCTCTGTAACTCTCTATTCCCAACCTGAATGCCGCTGTTGTTTTTAATCCAGGCGATGTGAGTCGCCCTCCCCGGATGGACCAGACTAGCCACACACGCAGCCCCGGCCGATGGCTCCTCTCCTAAGGGAAAGCCACGGGGTGGGGAGGAGGCAGCCAGCCTGGCGGCCTCCCCGGAGCATCCCCAGCCGTCCCCAGGCCGCAGGGCTGGGGCGGCGGACGGGGCAGGGGGCTGCGGTGGGGCGGCTGCGGCAGAGGAGCGGAGGGGAGCGCGGAGGGGTGATGCTGAGCAGGCTGTGCCGGAGAGACGCGTGGGGAGGGAGGGGATGGCCGGACCACACAGCGGGACAGGAGGGGGCCGCGGCCGGAGGGCAGCGTGGGAGCTGAGCTGCATCCCCAGGCTGCTGCCGACCTCCGCGCAGCGGCCGAGGCGGCAGGGCGATGGGGGCCCAGCCCAGCCCCTCCGTTTCAAAGGCGAAACTGGGCTCCTGGGGCCTCCGCTCCCAGGCTCCGGCGCCCTCCGCCAGCCCGGCTCCAGCGGGGACCCGCAGCACCGCCGTGCCACCCACCTCCCGCCGGCCGGGACCCTCCAGCTCAGCCCCGACAGAGGGGCTTTTCTTGTCCCCTGCCTTTGTTTTCTATTTAGTGCTTTTGTTCTCCCCTCTTTGGTCCTTTGTTCCAGCTTGTCCTTTGTTCCGACGCCTTTGGTTTCTCTTCCCTTTGATGCTTTGTCACTCCCTTCATCTTGGTGCTTTTCTTTCCCCGGGTTTTTAAGCTGGCGGTTGTTTTCTCTCGCCGCTCTGTGCTTGGCATTTTTATCCTTTCTCCTGCCTGGTCCACTCCTCGGGTCACATGGGCCCGGCCCGGATTGTCTTCAAATCCCCATTTGTCTTGTTTTGGTGCCTGGATTTCCCTGCCTTTATGTCCTTTCTTAAGAGACTCTTAAGTGATTTCTTCTCCTCAGCAAGGAGAGTGAGGGGGGGTGTCGGGGCTTAATTAATTAGCGAGTGTAATCTTTAGATGCGTGGCACTGCAGGACGTGTGGAGCATCATTATTATTGTCATTAGGATGTTAAGGGTTAGCGAGGGTTTAAATACCAGCTAATTGCAGCAAAGAGCTCCAACTTTGCAAAATTATATCAGAAAGAGCCAGACTTGTTTTTGCCCACCAGGCTTGGGAGAAGAAAGAAATTCCTCGCGCAGACAGGCAGGCAGAGGATGAGCAGAGGCAACACGTCCCGGCCCCAGCCGCCAGGGCTTGGGTGATGGTGGGAAAGGGCTGCCTGGAGCAACGCCGCTGGCAAGAAGACCAAAGAGCATCAGCCTGCTTCTGGGGACTTTAAACACAGAGATTGGTGACTCCCTGGCGTGGCAGAGCCCGGGGGGCACCGATGTCTCAGGGCCAGAGCAAGGAGCGTGGGTGGGAGGACAGAGCTGCGGCCCCGGGGTTGGAGATTTTTGCTGATGCCCATCGCACAGCGCGCCCTTTGGAAATGGGGACTCGCAGAGGGTTTGGCCTGGCCGAGCTCCTGCCGCAGGCAGGGCAGGACGCAGACTATGGGGCTGCTTCTCTGGCAAGCCACAGAGGGTACAAGGGCATTAACCTGGGGAAAACGCCTGTTCCTGTGCTCGCTTTGCACCTCGAGACACAGCTCAGAGCACGTGTACAAACACAACCACAAAATCAGATACCGGGCAGTCAGGATTAGGGAACCGTTTTCCTGAGAACAACTTCAATGTAAGACGCTGCCGCTTTGCTATGATTTAGTGCCCCAAATATTCCCCCCAGCGCCATGTCCTCAGCGTCTGGTCGTGCTACGATTCAGTGGCTGGGCAGGAAAGGGCACGCCGCACCCCTGCTCGCCGTGACACCTCCGAGGTGTTGCATCGCTCTTGCTCACCACGGTCAAACGAAACCTGGGATCCATTTTTACAAGCGCCAACCCCCCCCCCCGCCCCGCGACACACGCCGTCCCCACCGCGCAGGTTTAAAGCAGCTGTAGCTGCACAACAGCTGTTGAACGGAGGAAGCAGCCAAACTTAGCAACAGGATGTACCCTCAGATAACGTGATCAATATCAGAAACGCAGCTTTTCAAGTGAGAGCTGAACCCATCTGCTAAAACAGGAGATCAGCACCGATACGGGGCGTCTTCAACTCTGTCTTAGCAACACCCTGATTTCTCCTCTCCCAAGTCACTTTTGGTAACTGGGTGACGTTCCCCACGGTTTGTGGCAGCTCGCGGTGGGGCGGTGTAGGAGGGATGGCTTTCGGAGTGCAGAACCAGAGGGGAAAAGGGCACGAGCATGCCAGGAGCTCCAGAAAGGGACAGGTCCCTTGTGGGAACATCACTCCCTGCCCAAACAGACGCGTCCAGCTGGATCAGAAAGCATCTGGGTGATGCAGATGGGGTGCTTTGATAACATGCTCTGCAATAACAGCCCCACGCTGTTGGTAAATGTGATGGCGTGTAGCTGCGTTAGCGTGACCCCGGGCTCGCAACACAGCCAGCCTGTTACCAGGCGGGACCAGGCGTCGGGAGGCGACTGGGAAGGCCCCAAAGGAGGGTTTTCCAGGCAAGAGCTAGGCAAAACCTGCACCAGCTCCACTAAAGCCCATGAACCATCACAGGCACAGCAAGCAAGCTCTCCACTGCCGGCTGGGAAAGCCTGTCTGATGGGAGCAGCCACGCACCGGCTCCCACAGCGCATTCCAAGGGGCCGCCGCTGATTCACGCCAGCTGAGGATGCAGGCTCCAGGTTGTGCAAAAAACTGAGCTTGGTGGTTGGCAGGAACAGGCTGGATCGGTCGGGGGCATTCTCACCTAGGGCGGACAGACTGCTCCGGCAGACTGCGGTGTCTGAGCGTGGCAGAGCCGTGACCTGCAGATTCAGCCCCGCAAACTCTGCTGTCGCCTCTTCTCATCGGGGCTGGGTGACTGACCCGTGGCCGTGGAGCAGGGGACGGGTGTGGAGGGATGCCAGGGAGCCATGCCTGCCAGCAGCCGGGGCGGTTCTCAGCCCAGCGGGCACCTCTGTCCCTGCCCTGCCCGCACACTTCAGAGGTTAAAAACTTAAGTGCTCGAAACAAAAGCAGCTGGGAAAAGCCATCTTTCTGGTCTGCCCAGTTCTGGTTTCAGGCCTGCAAGTGCAGCTGGCCGAATGCAAAGCTTGGGGCTTGGGTCCCAGTCTGGCCCTTGCTGGAGGTGGCATCAGCCGATGCTCGTCCACCAGCGGAGCTGCACCATCCCTGGCACCGGCGCATCAGCTCGGCTGGCTCTGCCCACCCACCCCCTCGCTCTGCCCCGCTCTCCGAAGGGCTGAACCTGTTTTTATTACAGAGCTGGCACCGGGAAGGCAAAAAGAAGAACCAAACCCCCCTCATCTCTCTATCTGCAGCCATGCAAGGAATATTGTTCAGTGCAGCACAAAAGCATCCCTGAAAATAGAAGCGCCAGGGCCAGGCCTGCCAGTGGCTGTGTGAGATAACGTCTACTTGCAAACAGTGTGCCTTTGTGCCGCTGTCACTGTCCCCATTGTTCAGGAGCCTATTGCCTCGGGGATATTGTTCCCTTCTTTTGTCTCAGCCCGGCTCCTTTTTGTTTGACTTTACTTACCATTTCATTCCTCTCCTTTGTGCTGGGGTTCTTTCTTTTGTCTCTCTCTCTCTCCCTTTTCTCTGTGTGATTTGTATTTAGCAATTGTTCCCGGCCTGTTGGAAACACAATGTACTCCGGGCTCTTTTCTCTCCTCCATTCATTACCTATTCAGGTGGGTTTGTCTGCCCGTAGGTAATCGGGAGGAGCGGGGCCTCCGGGAGCTCCCGCGGGGTGCAGGAGGGGCCTGGCGGTGCCTTTGGGGAGACCTGGGGAGACCGGGGTCCTGTGTCCCCGGCACCGGGTCCCCTCTCCCTCCGTGACAAACGAGCTTTGGGGACAGGACAAATCGGACCCCAACTCGCTGCCGCCCCGCTCTCAGGAGATGAGCCGAGGGTGCGGACGCAGACGCGGGGGTGACCATGTGCTACAGGCGCAGCGAGGGAAGCGGAGGCACCCAGAGGTGCCCAGGCCAGCGCGCTGCCTGCTCTGACTCCCAGAGCCGGGATGGGGATCTGAGCCTGATCCACAGCAGATCCTACCTGGCCAGACAGCCCTGGCAGTCCCCAGGTAACGACAACCTCGGCTCTCCCCTCTCCCTGTCTTTTGGGAGCCAGGGAAGGGAGAAGGAGAGTGCTCAATGGCAGGAAGCACCAAGGCTGCCTTGCAGCCGCGTTCCTGCTGCCCAGTGCCCCCCCAGCATCTCCCCCGTGCTGCATGGTGGCCTGGCACCCTCTGAGAGGGACCTCGGGGTGGGCACCCCCCCGCCGCCAGCCACCGGTGCCCAGGGCTGCTGAGCCCATCTGGCAAAGCAAGGAGGGGATTCTCCCCTCTGCTCCGAGACAGCCCCTGGCAGCTTCTGCGGACCACGGGGAAGCAAAGAGCAGCTGAGGGCTTGATCCTTGGGGATGGCTGGATGCAGCCAGGAGGCAGAGGGCAGAGAGCAGAGGCGTCTGGAAAGCAGCTCAAAGGTCCCCAAGGTGCCCCAGCTCCTGCAGGGTGGCGGGGTCCCCTCACACCTCCTCCCCTTCTCCTGCCTCCATCCCCTCCCGTCTCCTCCCCAGGCCCACCCTCTCACGGAGCCTTTGGGGGTGTCTGCGGCAACCAGGGTGGGCACAGCCACTGGGGTTGTTTCCAGCCCCAGGAGGAGGAGGATACGCCAGGAAACCTTCAGGGAGTGCCCTGACGGCGAGAGCTGACAAGTGGCCATCCCCGGAGACAACAAAGCCCCGCTGTTCTCCGGGGCACGGACCACATGACCTAACGGGACTTTTCCATCCCTCCCGCTGATGAAACCCCGAGGATCAAAGCCCGCTAGAAGCCACCTCCTTCTCCTCTCGGGCACAACCCGCACAGGCGGGGAGGCCACGGGGACCCCCGGGACTCACCCCGCAAGCGAGGGATGGGACCGTGGCGGGACGGGATGGGGGGGCAGCGAGCAGCGGCGGCGGGTCCTCGGGGATGGCGTGAGCCCCCGAACGCAGACGGTCCCGGGGCCACGGGACGGGGCTGCGGGGGGGCGTGCCTGGGAATAAAGGGAGCAGACTGTGGTCTATTGTTTCATTGTTATGGCTTCAAAGGACAATGGGGCATTGTTGTCTCTGGGGATCCCATTGTTTGCTTTCGCTGCAGATCCCAGCCGCGCAGTGGATGGAGGTTTCCCGAGGGCCAGGCAGGCTCCGTGTGTGGGACACTAAATAACGAGGCAGGCATGTTTCCTTCCCCACCCCCTCCCCACCACCCTTCCTAAAAAGGCACGGCACGCTACAGCCCGCCTGTGCCCGCGCAGGCCAGGGCACGGCCCGGCACAGCACGGGCAGAGACGCCAAGACCACCCATCCGAGCGGGGAGATGCAGAGAAACCCCCACGCCCCACGGAGATGGGGCGAGAAGAGGGAGGGTTCACCCCAGAGGGGCTGAGGACGCTGTCACCGTCCCTGCGGACTCCAGCAAACCTGTGCCAGGGCGAGGGGAAAAAACCCAGCCGGCATTTTACGGCAGGAGCCGAAGCCCCATCTGCTGCCAGGAGCCATCCACCTCTGCAGCAGAGCAGGATGGGGCCGCTGCGCTGCTGCTGCTGGCCGGCAGCCCAGGGACGTGCCCAGGCTCCAGCCGCGCTGGATGGGGCTGTGGCCCCGCTGCCTTCCCGGCGGCATTTGCTGGTGCTCCCCTCTCCGTACTCGCAGGAGGTGCACCGTGGCCGCCTTGCAACATCCCTATGTTTTTGCTGCCTCCTCTCATCACACAGCATCCCCTAAAGACCGACATCCCCCGGGCACACAGAGCAAGGGGTGTTTGCTGTTGTCTGCTGCAAAGCCTGACTTCTCCATGCGCAACAAGGAAAATGTACTCGGTACCATCAAAGGGACTTGGGAAAGGACAGCCTCCCTTCACTGTTTGTGCAGCACCCCGGGCCCAGGACTTAGTTGCGTAGCTCTTTCCTATGTTAAAAAAAATAAATCTGGGTGCTATGCAAAAGCTAGGGGAGGGGGAAGGAGTAGTGAGCCGTCTCCAGCCCACAGCTGAGCCCTCCAGAGCCCCGAGCTCAGCACATCAGGCGGTGCAGGAGGTGGGCTGGGAGATTGATGGAGCAAGGGAAGAGATACGCTCTCCCCAGAGACGCCCGTTCAGCCCGAGGCTGCTCGCAACAGCTGGGGAAGGGAGTAACTCATCCAGCGAGCCCAGGCTGAGCCCCAGGAGGGGTCCAGCTCCAGCGCCGGGCAAAGCAGCGCTGGCAAGTTCAGCTGAGGGACGGGGACACCCACCGTGCAGAAACTCAGTCGGCCTGGGACAGCTTCGCTGCGGTGCCCCGCACCACGCAGGGAGCTGGGCTCAGACCCAGCGGAGCCCCCCTCCCCAGGGGTCCGACCGCTCTCCTGGATAACCCGCAGAGAGGTCCCGGAGGAGCTGGAAGGGCTGGCTTGCACAGCCCGGCTCCCCAGCGCTCCCCCCGCTCCCTGGACCGCAGCCCTCTCGCCGGAGGGCTGAGAGGCTGCACAAGGTCCGGGCTGAGATCAGCTGCCGCCGAACATCTTTCCCCACTGCCCAAATGCACCGTGGTGCTGCCTGGGCACCAGCCGCCACCATGGTCTTGTCACCCTCGGAGGGGGAAAAGCCCAGCCCAGGCTGTCGGTAGCCCCAGACCAAGGTCGGCTGTGCAAGAACAAATAACACGGTTCGGGTTTTTCAAAGAGAGGGAAGCAACTGCATCTAATAAATGTATAAATTCAACCTGGGTTGGTTTGTTTATGTGTTATTCCTGGGAATTCCCACTGCTTCTAATCAGATGACGAGGGTGGACCTTGCCTCTCAAATGCCTCTAAGATTAATTTCTAGAAAAAGCACTGAGGGATTTGTTTGGGGATCAATAGAAGTTATAGGGTGTGATAAGAGATGCTGGATCTTGGCACTGCCGCACTGCCTGCCGCTAACCAAACGCCTCTCCTCCCCGGGGCCTCGTGTCTCCGCCACGGAGCAAGGGGATGTTTCCTCCCTCGGGGAGCCTGGCTACAGTTTGCAGAGGTCAAGCACGCTGCGTACCAAGGGTACCCACCCCCTGAAGACTGCACCCCATGGCTCTGGGAGCTCTGACGCTGCTTCTGCCGTGATCCCCCGGGGACTCGCCCTTGTCCTCTCAAGCTGGCAGCCCAGGGAGGTGGCAGTGACCAGCTCCCCATCGCGGCCGGACCGACCCCGGCCCGGGTGCACCGGGGTCAGCCTGCGTTTGCAACGTGCCGGCCCAGCCCCAGGTGCTGGCAGCCAGCCCGTCCTGCACCGGGGGCTCTTTCATGCTCCTGGCAAGTGTTATTTACACAAATGTGCACGCGCACACACATATAGACACACGCTCTCTCCCCCTTGAATAGTGCAATTTCCTCTCAGATAAAGAGCTCCTACCGCAGCCCCCCTTTCCCTCTCCCCCCAAACTTGTGCATGTCTCACGCACCCATTTCGGAGCCCACCTTGGGCTCTGATATTATCTCACTTCCTCGATATGAATATTAGCTCTGTTGTTGATTTACGATAAAGGGATGGGCTCCAAAACACTGTACTTTGGGGAGGAGGCAGTGGCGCAATACGGTCTGCCGTGCCCCAGCGGAGAACAAAGCCTCTTCAAGAGCGGATGCTTGGTACCTGCTGTTCTGCTAACTCGACAGCCCATCTCCACCAACGCGTGGCTCCCGTTGGCGCTGCCCTCCTGTCCCCCCGACACCTGCGCGGGGCAAGGCAGAGGGGGCCCCGAGAGCTGCCTGGGGCTGCCTGCGCTCCGCAGGGCGACAAGCGCTCGAGGGGCAGAGAGCAGCGCTGCAGGTGCCACGGACACAAAGCACGGCGGGGCACGCTGGATGTCCCTGTGCAGCGGGGGACCCTGGCGTCTGGGTCAAATGCTTGGGGTACGGCGGCTGGGCAAACTTCCCCTCTTTTTCGTAGCAAGATGTACAAAATGCACCTGAGGTCCAGCAACCCTCTAAGATTCCTCACCACCTGGACCTGGGCTACTTCTAGCTCAGTTTACAAGGTGAAAAACAACCACCTGAATAGTCTCCTTACCTCTTAACCCACCCAACAGGGAGCACAGGGAAGGAGAGGAGTGTCCCTGGAAAACTCAGATTTATTTACGAACCAGATTGCCTGGCAGCAGGAGAGCCACAGAGACAGCAGGTCGGTGCGCAGCGCTGTTCCACTCAGCTGAGGACATCACACCACTCCATCAGCCATCACTCCCCCAGGGGACTATTAGATATTGCTCCTATTTCGCAGACAAGAGGCTGAAGAATAGCAGATAAGGCAAAATTCTGAAAAGCAGCAGCCAGAATCGGGGCTGGACCTGCAGGAAAGCTCAGTCTGCTTTTGAAGCTCTGGCCCTTGCAGTAAGGCAAACCCCTCTGCAAACCTCATCTCGTACGCCTTTTCTGGCGAGTCAGGCAAAACCTGGAATAGGAACCCCAGTGTCCTGGGTCTTAATAAATACTTGCATGTGAGTAAAATAAGCTGCCTAAACACAAAGCTATCTCGTGGCTTTGTGTTACCACAACTGTACCCCAAATCCTGCAGTTCGATGACAGCCTGCCCCACGGAGCAGAGCTGTAAAGAACGATCTCTATCTCTGCTGCAGACAAACTGGTATCGTTGCAGGAGAAGCCCAGAAAATGCTATCCACCGCGACGCCGTGCTGGGTAGGAACACGGCCCAAAGACAAGTGCAAGAAAATTGGGCTTAAATATTGCAGCTCAAGGGGCAGGAGGGAAGACCCATGGGAACAGGGTTGTCTTTTGGGTGACGGAGATTGCTACGACACCTTGGGCTGAACTCCATCCAGGCTTTTGTGCGTGGGGAATCAGGGAACAACACCCTCCCCGAAGCCCAGGTTACCGCTGGCAAGAAAAGCAGTAACATCGACCAACTTCAGCGAAGCAAGTCCAGCTCCTTGCACGAAGGGGCCTGCTGGTATGCGAGGCAGCGGCGCGGGGGGGCGGGCGTTGCTGCTGCTAATGTGGCAGAGTTTCCCTGCTGAGGGCAGGCAAAATGCCCATGACTCATTTTTCCAAGAGATGTTACAAACAATAGTAATGATGCCCCTGGTGGGTATGAATGTGAAAAGGCACGACGGGGGGGCAGCCATGCTGGGCACCTTGTGTGTGGGCTGCCAACGGAGGGTACTGCCACGAACAAAACCTGCTGGAGCCAGTTTTCGACATTGTGTGCGACGAGAGCCCTTCTGCAAGAACTTTGGGGGAAGAAGGGCAAAATGGCTGCCCAGCAAACACCTCTCCCCACGGCATCCTATCTGCTTGCCATGGGCACCAACCCCGTCTTCAGCCAAAGAGGGGACCGGTTTTATTGCCCAGGGAGAAAAATGGCAGAAACCAATCCCAAACGGTTCCATCCCCACGTGGGACTGGAACAAGAACAGGCAGGGAATTTAGGAAAGCATTACAGCGCTGTAAGGTTGCTCTCCCCCAGCTCCTGCCTCTTACCCTCCACACAAGTTTTCCATATTCAGATGCTGCCCTAAGGGGACAGCTTCTAAGCCGTTTCAGCCCTTGACCTTCCACTGTTGTCTGTTTGATACTATTATTTTTAGGCACACAATCCTTAAAACATACCAGCACTTGAAATAAGTTCCCAGATAATGTGCACTAAAGCAGGAGGTGGCGAGGCTTCAGGAGAAGGGAGCGCTGCAAGATCAAGGGTGGTGGCGAGCGCGATGGAGGGAAAGGTGATTTTCGCCTTCTATAGCCCACACAGCAACACATCCCGTCTCCCCGTTCACGCATTTTACAGACACTCAGAAGGTTACAGGCCTGAAAAGACAGTAAATGCTGGAGGTAGCCCACGCTCAGCGAGCAGCCACGGGCTGTGCAAGGTGTCTGCTGCTTGCAGTGTTCCTGCCAGCACAGAGCCAAGTCCTGCCCGGGGATGGAGCCCACCACATCCCACGAAGCTGAGCAGGAGCACAAAAATGACGCCTTTCGAGAGCCAGGAAGGGCACCAACCTGCAGGCAGCTGGCTGGCTCAGCGGCTTAGGTTCAAGCATACATAAAATTGTCCTACAAATCGTTGCATCCTACCAAAGAACCACAGAGAAACTCTTCCCCTCTGGAAAGGCAGGACCGCTCTGCCTCCCTCCTCAGGGGTTCTTTCACAAGCACGGAGACTCTCATCCTGCAAAAGGACTGGGCTGGGGCAGGGCAAGCAATTCCCAAGTGCAAAAGGGAAGAAATGCAGCCTTTTTCCCAGAACCCCAAAGCCACAGGCAGAGAAAAGGGACAAATATGTACTCAAAGCACCTTCCAGTGCTGTTAGAGGTGCTGACACTTTGAAGNAAAAGTACAATTTGCAAAAGCAAACACAACAGGCTTCAAGGCAGCAGAAAGCCAAGCGACGGGAGTTTTCTAAACACAGAGCCCAGCTGTAAGCGTTCACTCTACCTTGCTCCTCCTCACTGCCTCTTGCTCAGCCAAACCCAGAACCTTCTACTCCTCATCCCCTTCTGGAGCAGGACACCCCGGGGTGCGGATGAGCCGGGGACGGTGCCGGTGCCCAGGAGATCCAGGCACCCTGTCCGGCCGCCGCACCGTTTGAGCGCAGCCCCGCGCCAGACAGCCCGGTTTGCTTTCTTCCAGGTTGTTTGGGAGCCAATAAAGCTGCTCGAATGCCGGGGAACTCTCTGTTCCTGCGGAGGCTTATGACACTTTCTGGAGGGGCAGGGGGAGCTGGCCGAGCCCGCAGCACCCCCTTCTGTCTACCACACTCTTTTGCAGCCAGTTGGTCTCATTCTGGCACTGCAGGGTTCAAGCGGCTCATGAGACGTTACCTTCTTGCTGCCTGCAGCTTGGAAACGCTCAGGAAGCTGGAAGGATTCGGGGTTAAAAAAGCAGCAAGCATTCAGATGAGTCAGTCCTGTGGTTTTTATGAGGACAGACAAGTGCTGCTCGGGAAGCCAGTTCGGCAAAGCCAGAATTGTTTTTGTGCCCCGTCTGTGCTGGTAATGCCTAGAAGCTCTGTTCTCGGACCACAGCGCTCCACTGCCAGGCGCTCCTCGAACAATGGGGCTGTGTTTCCTCCTGGACATCCACACACGCCTGGACGCTCCTGCAGGCTTTCTGCAGCTTTCGCGGCTTCCTTCTGGGGAGCTTCTCTTTTTCTTCTGCAACTCCCCCACACATAATTACTGCCTATTTTGGTACCTTATCATGAGATGCTTCAGAGCTGATTAGCCTGGACTTCCTTCCTCCCATCACCAACCTACTCCAATATTGACGTTCATTCGCGCTAATTTGATAATATCAAAGAGCAGAGGAGCTTTAGGAGGCATTACGGTGTCTCGAAGTGCACAATTTGGAGCTGGCGGCAGCGCTGCTGATAAGAACGAGCTATTTCTCCTAATGTCCAATTCTTCTCAAAACGCAGCCGCTTGCCAGCCATGTGCAAAGCGGAAGAAGGACAGACCCTTGTCGGCTCCGAGCCAGTTGTATTTCAGTGGCCCTGGATAAACCGGAGCCAGGCAAAGTGATGCAACAGATCCCATTAAATAACCTCTTTCTAAACACACGCTAACTATTAGTAAAAAGTTACAAACACTCGGGAAGACAAATGATCGCTTCAAAGTTACTTCAAGATTACTTTGAAGAGAGTGTGCATTTTTACAGCGTCTCAAGGCCACCACCCGTCTGTAACAAGAGACACAGGCAGGTAAATGTTACAGCGCGGCATCATAAACACCCCGCTACTGCAACACCTGAACTACTGACGGAGACAATTCATTCCTGCCTTCCCTGAAAGCCTCACTTGGTACGCCAAGGAAAAATGGAAAGCAGATGCAGGTGACCTCTTAAAATACTATTTCATTCCCTATGTGCTAGCTTCTGGTGACGACCTCCATCACAAAATGACACTGGTAGGTCGTTTCTGATCACTCTGTGTTGAAAGGACTTTGCAGCCTGTGAAGGCAAACGCAAACCAAAGGACTCCGTCAGCAGGCTGCAGAGCTGGAGCCAGCTTAGCCACTGCAGTATGTCATGCTGCTTCTCAAAAGCTTCTTACTCTGGATGTCTGCTACGATACTCCTGACGTACGACTTCGTGGAATGGGGGAAGCATGTTGGATGATCTCTGCCAGAAGACTCACGTATTTCTATCCTTTGAAGCCAGAAATCTCCCATCTGAATGTATTAATTTTCATGCTTAAGATGATACACAGATTTAAGTTTTGAAATACCAAAAGCTTATTAAATGATTTCTAGTCCAGCCTGTGTATCAAGATTCATTTCTTTCCATCCAGGTAATCTTAGTCTCTGAGTTACAATTACAGCCAAAACCTTTCCTTTTTTCTCTTTCTTTACATCAGAAAAGCAGCAGAGGGGACTGATAGTCCCAAGTAAGCTAGGGAACTTCTCTTTTGTTGATGTCGTAAGCAGCTCAGCTCTGTTGTGGAAACGTAAATAGAACAGCCAGATCCTCAAACGGGTAATAATAATAAACCAACATGATAAAACCCCAACTGATACATCTGATATCCCAACTTATTTAACAGCGCTGTGGTTTAATCTAGAGACTATGCCCGAAGAAGCAAGAAATTATAGAGATTTAATCCAAACCAAGCGCCCTCTCTGCTTCTCTGGCCTGAAGATAAGAGTTATTTTACAAGCACGCCTAATAGCAAAGTTTGTAAATGTTGGATTCCTATAGCACAGCCCCAAGTCCCTCACTAGAACCGTGCAAGCTCAAGGACCGCACGTCGCTCCAGGACCCTGAACGAGCCCACCTTGTCCACCTAACACAGATGCAACGTTCCAGAACACGCAGGCCTTTATCAGAGACTACACAGATCCACGGTGAAAATCACTTTGAATACGCTTCTCCCNTATGTACTCAAAGCACCTTCCAGTGCTGTTAGAGGTGCTGACACTTTGAAGAAAGAAAAAAAAATAATAAAAAAACCCTGCAGAGCCCCACCTGGATCCAAGTGGGCTCTCATCTGCCTGCCACAATCAGCGCAACGGTCTCAAACTGAAACGCCGCCCGGCAGAGAGCTCCGTCTTATGTAACCCGTGCCATCGTTAGCGCAGAAGCAGGTCTCACTCACTCGCTTTTTAAAAAAGCGCGAGCTCTCTTTCTACAAAACAGACATTTGGGTACGGCGAGATGGTATCTAAAACCACCCTCAGCTGGATTTCTGGTTGTGACAGATATCCGAGTGCTGGTAGCAGTAAGGAAAAACTTTCTCTGGCAAACCCTGCCATAGGCACTTTGTTTCCTAGAGATGTGCGAACGCTGCAGCATGGTATTTGCGCCACAACATGACAGCCCACTGCAATAATCCAGCACGCTGGGGCACTCCTAATAATGCCACCTCAAGGCATTTTCTTCAAAAGGAGCCTTTACAGGCACCACCCCCCCGACCCACCCCGCTC
>VZTL01051436.1:0-11726 GCA_013400535.1 Scopus umbretta | reverse complement strand
ACAGACCCTTGTCGGCTCCGAGCCAGTTGTATTTCAGTGGCCCTGGATAAACCGGAGCCAGGCAAAGTGATGCAACAGATCCCATTAAATAACCTCTTTCTAAACACACGCTAACTATTAGTAAAAAGTTACAAACACTCGGGAAGACAAATGATCGCTTCAAAGTTACTTCAAGATTACTTTGAAGAGAGTGTGCATTTTTACAGCGTCTCAAGGCCACCACCCGTCTGTAACAAGAGACACAGGCAGGTAAATGTTACAGCGCGGCATCATAAACACCCCGCTACTGCAACACCTGAACTACTGACGGAGACAATTCATTCCTGCCTTCCCTGAAAGCCTCACTTGGTACGCCAAGGAAAAATGGAAAGCAGATGCAGGTGACCTCTTAAAATACTATTTCATTCCCTATGTGCTAGCTTCTGGTGACGACCTCCATCACAAAATGACACTGGTAGGTCGTTTCTGATCACTCTGTGTTGAAAGGACTTTGCAGCCTGTGAAGGCAAACGCAAACCAAAGGACTCCGTCAGCAGGCTGCAGAGCTGGAGCCAGCTTAGCCACTGCAGTATGTCATGCTGCTTCTCAAAAGCTTCTTACTCTGGATGTCTGCTACGATACTCCTGACGTACGACTTCGTGGAATGGGGGAAGCATGTTGGATGATCTCTGCCAGAAGACTCACGTATTTCTATCCTTTGAAGCCAGAAATCTCCCATCTGAATGTATTAATTTTCATGCTTAAGATGATACACAGATTTAAGTTTTGAAATACCAAAAGCTTATTAAATGATTTCTAGTCCAGCCTGTGTATCAAGATTCATTTCTTTCCATCCAGGTAATCTTAGTCTCTGAGTTACAATTACAGCCAAAACCTTTCCTTTTTTCTCTTTCTTTACATCAGAAAAGCAGCAGAGGGGACTGATAGTCCCAAGTAAGCTAGGGAACTTCTCTTTTGTTGATGTCGTAAGCAGCTCAGCTCTGTTGTGGAAACGTAAATAGAACAGCCAGATCCTCAAACGGGTAATAATAATAAACCAACATGATAAAACCCCAACTGATACATCTGATATCCCAACTTATTTAACAGCGCTGTGGTTTAATCTAGAGACTCTGCCCGAAGAAGCAAGAAATTATAGAGATTTAATCCAAACCAAGCGCCCTCTCTGCTTCTCTGGCCTGAAGATAAGAGTTATTTTACAAGCACGCCTAATAGCAAAGTTTGTAAATGTTGGATTCCTATAGCACAGCCCCAAGTCCCTCACTAGAACCGTGCAAGCTCAAGGACCGCACGTCGCTCCAGGACCCTGAACGAGCCCACCTTGTCCACCTAACGCAGATGCAACGTTCCAGAACACGCAGGCCTTTATCAGAGACTACACAGATCCACGGTGAAAATCACTTTGAATACGCTTCTCCCCTTCCTCTACTCACAGAAGGGCATGACACTGAAAGCAAGCAGATTTACATTTACGGTTAACGTGAAAAATGTTTATTTGCGAAATACACTATGCATCGTTTCAAACTACAAAAAAAAAATCACTTGCACAAAGGAATGTGCAGTTTTCAACTCTGCATGCGACCCCAGTTACAGATAACTTCCTGCCTACGAGATGGTCCTGCTCCCAACTAGCACTTTACTCGCTCTGCAGCACCGTAGCCATTGTTCTAAGTGGAGAACAATGAATCCTAGTTAGAAACGCTTTGTAGAAGAGTGATATTGTCCCCTTTTAACATGATCCGACCTGCAACACAGAGAAAGGAAAGGGAGGGTTAGAGAGATTCCGCACTCTGATGATAACCTCGTGCTTTCAACAAACATTTAACAACGGCCAAGGTGCTTGCAAAAAGGCAGCCACACGATAACTGATCAGTAGCGCGGGGTCCCTTCCCACCTGGCCGCACGGCAGGGCTGTGAGCGTGGTGGCGCAGGGCCCACGTTCACAACTCGCGCGGCAACGCGTCAGAGACAACCGCCGCTCCAGCGCTCGGTGTTTGAGCGGCACTCTGCCCCCACCAAGAGCCCGAACGTGTCACTTGTCACAGACTGCTGTCTATCCTCAGCAGCGGGTGGTAAATATTAAATACCACCACTTCCGTGGTTCCCTGCTCCGACTCGGAGACGACCAGCAAGCGTCAGATTCGCGCAGGGCCACCTGCAGCGGAGGTAGCTGAGAGGAGTTTGACTGCGCCCCTCCCGCCAGCCTGGCTGCAGGAAAAGGGCAGCGCAGTCCGTACGTTGTTACACACGCTTGGAAGGCAAAAACCGGACTCAGTCTCAGGCAGACTCACAAAACCATCAGCGCGAGAGACAGCAGAAACCGAGATCTAGCCAGCATCTGCTCACGGTGCTTCAAACCCAACGCTCTCCGCGTGCTTTCACTTTGAAGCGTTGCTGTTTGGCAGGCTCACGCAACCAGGTCTCAGACATCACTCGGGTTACGCAGACGTACTGACGTACCCAGCTGTTTCCTCGATTTTGTTTTGGAGTGAATCTCCTCTGCGTCGTCCAGCACCAAGTTCATGTATTCATCAAAGCCCTAAAAATCCGCAACAGAAGCAGTCGGTGAGTTTAGTCCGTTCTAAACCAAAATCAACAACAATACAAACTATCGTTAGCTGTGCTGGCGTCAGCTGGACAATTAAGACTGTTCACTGGAGAGCCATGAAGTATTTCCACACCCCCCCCTACTAGTTTTTCTCGACAGGAAGAAATAGTCTTCTGAATTTGAAAAGATAAAAACCCCAAACAATCGAGAGACTAACCAGGGGACATCCCGATACTCACAATGATGCAGCCTTCTATCCGCATGTTCACCTGCTCATAGAGCCACACCTGGATCCTGGACCTCTGCAGAAGGATGGAGGAGGAGAGCAAAACGGGAACGTCAACACCCCCAGCCGTTCTGTTCTCTCCCGCGCGTTAAGCGATCCTCGCTACCCCACCGCGGCGCCGCAGCACTCCGGGGTTACTCTCACACGTGCTGTCAGTCACCTCCTCGGCTATTTTTGAGGTATTACGCTGTTCTGTCAATACTTTACGCGTTCGCCGACGAACGTGCAACAGCACGGGTTTTAAAACCGCCACGGGAAAACGTCCCTGCGCACCGGATGGCAAGATCCTACGGCTGCTACAAAGGTAATTCCTTAACGTGAGAAGGAAACGCTGACCTCGGCGCTAGCTGTTCCTCTCACGCAACCCCGAACGACAGCAAGTTCTTCGGTTCGACAAAAACCGGCTTCAAAACCCGAATTAATAACTCTGAAACAGGAGACCGGTGCGGCGCCGCGGTCCCGCACGGGCCGCAGGCTCCAGGGGCACCCGGACCTCCCCGCGCGCCCGGCGCCGCGGTACTCACGTTCTGCAGGTAGCGGAAGATCAGGTTCTGGAGCGGAGCGTTAAGGACGCAGCACGGAGACAACTCCTCGGCGACGCAGCCCCCGGCGCCTNCCCTTCGGGCCGCTCTAGGAGGCTGGGAGGACCGCCGTCTCTACTGCCCGCCGCCGCGCGGTTTACTGACAGGCCGGAGCTGCCGGTGAGGGCGGGGGAGGCCAGGCTACCTTTAATGCAATACCTTAAATAGAATACAAATATAAAATGGAAGAATAAAATATTTACAGAAGCCACGGCGCACAGCAAATCCCGTCCCCACCGACGGAGCCCGGGCCAGGCGGCGAAGGCCGAGGACGGAGCAGGAGGAGGGAAGCCTTCCTCGCAGGGCTCCGGCGCGCTCTTCCTCTCTCCGAAGTCGCTCGGGTCTGCGCGCGAGCCGGCGACGCTGGCCAAGAGTCCTTCAGCAGGATAAAGGGTCGGCAGCTTGGGGCTGGGTGACCCTTCGGGAGTCGGAACAGCAGTTTCCTACATTTTGGCTTCAAACCTCTCCTCTAGGAACTAAGACGTCACAGTGGATGATCAAAGCACACACGTGTTTTCTTCCGAAGTATTTACAACCAACTCCAACAACTGATTTTTTCCTCTGCCAGCAGCAAATGCCCGAGGGCCCCTACAGCTTCACAAAACCATAGCAGGAAGAGACTACAGTTCTTAAAAATTTAAGAAAATAATTCAAATATACCCGCTAGGGAAAACGATCACCGGCGGCAGGCTACACGACACACCGCAGTCTCGGCTCTCTTCCGCAGGCTCAGGGGTTCAGGCTGCGCGCGGACGCCCGAGGCAGAGCAGCAGCCTCCAGTCCTGCCTCCAGCGCGCACCGGCAGCTCGAGCCTCGGCGGAGGGGAGACCGCAGGCAGGATCCCCGGGGCCCGAAGAGGAGAGCATGGTTGGTCTTGTGGCAGCACCAGCTTCCAAGATCGCCGGCCCGGGCCGGCGCTCCCCCTCCGGGTCGGTGCCAACGACGGTGCCGCACGGCCGGCGGGAGGGCAGACAAAGCCGACGGAGTGTTTGAACGCGAGTCTGAGCAGCGGACGCTTCAGAGGAGCCAGCAGCTCGGGGAGGGGGGGAGCGATTCTTGGAACCAAGAGGCACTTAAACCAATTCTTAGTTTGCCAATTTACTGCAGACTACGAGAGGGATCCTGACTCGCCAGCCCAGAACGCTATTCACATCAGCAAAAAGCACCAACCCCCCCCAAGCTTTGGTACAGTACAACAAAACGGGAGGAGCGTATTCTAGCTGTACTGTAGAGCTGCTGCTTCTCATGCCGATATTGTATCATCCCTGATAATTCAAATTCAAAGTAAGGCTGGATGGACTGACCCCAACCACCACCCGTGGCAGCGTGTTTGGTCCAAAATGCTAGAGTAATTGTTCTGCTCCCTCCCACCCCAACATTTTCATTAAGTTACCCTGAAAGATTAAAGTCAAAATGATAGCATACATAAATTAAACTCAAGAGTTGACATAGTAACTCCAGGCTTTAGATACCAACTGTCCAAGAAATCAGAATACCAAAGCTTCGAAACGCGCTGAACATTGCGTTTTGCCAAGGGGGGAGGAAGGAAGAAGCTTTAAGTTTAAACCTCCAGAGCATCGCTGAATCAGTAGATCAGTTCACAACCACCAGAGTCTGTAGACGGGCACATCTCTGTCCCGAAATAAACAAGTGCTTTGTCCTCTCCATGTTGAAGGTAGCCACCGACAGTTACAGAATGGATGCGCAGGACCTTGACTCTGACCAGCAGGGAAATGTGGGACAACTGAGTGGAGATGCTGCCAATTTCTACCAGTTCAACTGTGCTTTAAGACTCATTGCAAAGCCTCAGCTAGAAAAACGATGACCTCTGGGTATCCAACAAAATACAGTTTTAATTTTTTTTTTTTTTTTTTTTTTAAAACCTTAAGACTATGCAGTTCAGCTGTCAATCATTTCAGAAAGTTCCAGGAGGAGGTCATCCTCATCCTTCCCTGGGTCCAGGTCAATTTCTGCTTCCAGTTTGCCTCCTGAGATTTCCCAGATAAGCTTCTCAAAGTCATCTTCTACAGATAAGGGAGCTTTCCCAGCCCCCGTGGAGCTCAACCGACGTGTCTTTACCGCTACTTGTGAAGAAGCTGAAGCTGAGCTTGAGACCTCGGACGGTGGCACGGAGTCTGCCTGGCTTCCAATATTCAGTTCAGGACTTGGAAGAACACGGAAGAGAGCAAATCAGTGAACGGCATTCCTTAACCAGAGAGATCTTTTCTGCAAATCAGCTCTTAAAAATGGAATTAAACCCTCCTACACCTCAACCTTACACAGGGATTATTACTCGATTAACCTGGGGCTACTTTTAGAGTCCAATGTATCAGCAGGTACATTTTTCAGTTTACTAAATCCAAAACACAGCACTATGCCAGCTATTAGGAAGAAAATTAACTCTATCCCAGCCAAAACCAGGCCAGGGATTTATCTGCGAAGACAGAGCAGCTGGGGTCTGGAAAAGAAGGTTCAATTTTTGTAGCCAGAGACACTTTGCCACCTTTACTAATTTCACTGTAAAAAGGTTAAGTCATCAACCTCTGCAGGCATTCAGAAAACCCAAGAAGTCACTCAAAAGCTGTACCAACTTGTAGCATTTTAAGAAAAGAATCTAAATAAGCATTCCTGCTAGCTGCTAGAAAATTATTTCAGATGACTTGTTCCTTTGTTGGATTTTGGCACTAATTATCTCCACAGCTCTAATTTTTCCACATGTGAAAAAACTCAGGTTTCACGTGAAAGACACACTGATCTAGAAAAAGAATGAATTGTGGTTGTTACCTGGTTTGGGGCTTTTCTCTCCCAGGTATGGAGACCAGGCTGTCCTCTGGCAAAGCAGGAACAACGGCCTAGGAAGAAGCCAGACAGTTTTTATGATACACAGGTAAAAGTTTACTAATGACCTTGTGTCTTTTTGAAGAACACAGCATTAATGGACAAAATCCGTCATGCCACAGAACAATCATAGCAGAGTATTATGTAAACACTGCCATTCACCAGTTAAAAAGCAAAAAAAGTACTACAACCATCATGTAGACTACATCGGGATTTAAAAGGGAACAGAGACCTGTAGACCACTTCAGTTTTCCATCTTTTCTCCAACAGGAGGGTAAAACCTGGGCATAAATTTTACCAGGGAGCCACTACTGCCCCAGGCACTGTCCTTACCACTGCTGCTTTTTTAGCTGAAGGCTCCTTCATGTCACCACCAGTGGCACTCAATGGTTTCACAGCCGCCACAGCAGAGGGATGACTCTCCGCTGCCTTACGTTTCAGTGTCTGCTTTGTGGGGGAGGTGGCTTTCCCATCCGAAGGCTTCAGGCACACCTTAGATTTGGCTAGAGGGAAAGGAAGAGAGAACTGATGGTCTTGCTCTGCCTCAGGAAAAAAAAAAACAAACCACAAAAGAAAAACAAAACCACCACAAACAGGTTCTCTTACCAGTCCCATAATCCTTCTATATAAATATATGTCCACAACAATTACACTGCAATTTTCCAGATTCGCAGCAGTATTTTCCACATAGTAAACTCTGTTTATCAACAAGCCATGAAAAGGAGCACAGAAGTTACAAAAAGGAGCCAGAGTTACAATGTGAAAATTGTCATTTTCTGCCACTCTTTCAAAGCATGACCTAAAGTCACTCTTGAACACACAGTCAGCACTTACTTTTAGCTTTCCGTTCCAGGAGCTGAGCTGCCTGTTTCCCTGGTGTTACAGCAGCATCCTTTCCTGGGCTTTCAACCCCACCTTCCGGAGATTTCACCAATATCCTCTTTGCAAGTTGATAAGCTGGCCCTGAAACCACGGTGGATTCGGGACTCCCTGATGCTGGAGTTTTATCCTTGATTGCTTTTTCAACAGGAGATGGCACAGCAGCTGCTTCCTTCTGAAGCTTCTCTTCTTGGTGCTGTTTCAGTTGCCGCTTCTCCCTCATTATCTCTTCAAGGCTCTTCACTTGAACTTTAGAATTAGTTGCACTCTGATCAGAGGGCTAGAAAGAAACAAAAGAGGAGGACTGATAGGACAAAAATCTGTGGAGATTTCATTATGAAAATCTGAGTGGCAATCCCTCCGAAGTGGCTCCGTATGGAACACAGCATGTTAATACCATTCAGATCTGACATTTTTTCCATAAAATGTTGCCTGTAACAAGATCCATGCTTTGCTATGGAAATACTGTTTCAAAAGCCTGCAATTCCCAACACAGCAAGCTTCTTTAATACAGCAGAAGACTCTACCTGTAATCTATTACAGTCTTTTTAAGCAACAGGAAGTCATACAAACTCCCCAATGCAGCATTCACTGACAGACCGATTTCCTCCCTGGAAAGCTCTAGCCTTTTCTATTAAAATACTTACCTCGGGATTTTAAGATACCCTTCAAGTCTGACAGATAAAGTCACTGAGAACAAAAACATTCCCTCCACATTAACCTCGCAGATTTTATCTTGTGCTAATAGGGTTTCTTATTCATTGTCAGATATAATCAGATTAATTCAAAGCTTAAGGATTACAATGCTGTCTGGAAATGTGATTGAAAGTGACAGGTCTTACAGCTGCACTGCGTGCTTACCAAATGCGGAACGGTAGGAACACACTCCAACTGGGAGCATGCAGCAAGTTACAAACACAACATAACAAAATTTATCAAAAGTTACATGAACATATGTATGTCTTCACAAAGGACTCACCTCTGCAGGTGCAGAGACAGCTTTGGGAGAAGGTTTGCTCAATTCCACTATCTTCTTTTCTTCTCTTCCAGGTGCTTTAAAACAGGCAAAAAAAAAAAAAAGTCAACAGCAGAAATAAAGAAACCTAGTTAGCTGTTTCCTTGGTGAGTTTATTTCCTCATGTCTAATAATGGGACAGAGGGAAAGGCTGCAGTAAGCAACCTATGCAGCATCCGAGCTCCCTTTCCCTCCATCACACTACCTCTTTTCACATGGCTTACATAATCTTAACGATGAGAACTTTCATGATCTGTCATTTTTGACAAAAACTGGTCCTCGCATTAAGAAGTTGATACATGCTTCGCAAACACATATACATCAATAACTAAGTTAAACAACACATATGCCAAAGAGGAAGGTAAACTTGGATTCAGCACAGGGAAGATCCCACACCACAAAGAGATGGCAGAAAAAACAGAAGAGAGATACAAAGTTCCTCAATGAATGAATTTTCCTGTGGGAAATACAGAAAAATATCACATAATTCATGGAAAATAATATGGTTGCATATTCTGGCACTTTCTTGCCTTTTGACTTTATAGCCTTAAACTGTTTTATACTCTAGTATATACAGAAGGAAAAAGCAAAGCGAATCCTGAGCAAACTGCATTTGCTTGATAGCAAAAGCACTTCACCAGGGCAGGTACCAAATCATCTTATTACCTATTAGCTTTGTGATCCGTAACAATCTCCTCCCTGTTGGGGCAGGTTCAGGTTGTGCTGGTGGAGTCGGCACATTTTCTCCACTCTGCTGCATCCGCAGAGCTTTCTCCTGCTTGATTTCTTCCAAGGTTTTAATACGCACTTCTCCTGCTGGCTTGGCTTTACCTGCTGGCTCTGCCAGCTGCACTTTGCTGGGCACAGATGGAGCAAGTATGCTCTGCTTCTTGGGCTCACTCTCAACTTTTGTCTTGGTAGGAAACTCTTCTGTTTTTTGCTTCTCTTCTTCCAATCGCTTGTGTTTTTTTTCAGCCAGGGCTCCCGAGAAAGTTTTGATGCGAACTGCAGGGGAAGGTCTTGCCCCTGAGTTGGGATCTTCTGTTTTACAGCGTCCTTCAGTCTGGGGTTTTCCTTGAGGTTCTCCTCGTCTCTGATTAGCCCTCTCAAGACGTATTTCTTCCAGTGTTTTCACGTGGATCTCTGCTGTTGGCTTAGCAGCCTTCTCTGTCATCATCAAAACAAGAGAAGCACCAACATTCTTTAAAGAGAGTCCAACAGTACTTAAAGTCTCCAAAATTTGTCATAGTACTGAGGAAAACTAGGTTTGAGTGTTCCCAAGAATGCATCTTAGGACAGTATCATTCTGCGTAATATTCTCCTCCTCCTTTAAGCCACTTGTATTTTGAAAACCAGTGCTACCAGAGAGAGCTGCAACACAAAAAACCTAAGTCTATTTTATTTTGTTGCTTTCTCAGACTGTGTCTCTCCGTGAGCATCTAAAACTCCTACTCCTGGCAATGGTTCTATTCTACTGCATGTAAGCACCCTGCAGCTTCTGACAGCTCACAGGAGGAGCACGAAACCTTGATGAGGTGCAAGTGGAAAACACACACGCACCTAGAGCCAGATTTTTGACAGCTACCATCCGGACAGCTTCAGCACCTGAGCAAGAGGAATCAGGCAGGTTTTTTTTAAAATAATTTTTAGGGCTGTATGGAAGTTCACAGAAGGAAAAAAGGGGAAGGCATATTTCATATCCAGTTATTACCTGTCTCTGTACTGGTCTGTTCAGATGGCAATCCCAGCCTCTCCTTCAGAGACTTGGGGACTTGAACTACAAGACAGAACAGAAAAAGTTAGGGAGACTGCATAAATCTCAATTTTTGTGCTCACATTTCAAAATGAGACAGGAGATCAGATCAATGGGATTCAAAGTTACCTTGAGTCTTCAACCAACATGCAAAAAGAATCATTAGAAGAAAGGACAAACAGAAAAGCTAAACAGAAAATCTTTGCATCAAATCCAGATGTCTATTTAGCAGCTGTACCTCTCTTTGGTGCTTTGTCAGCATTCTCCAGAATCTCTATCTTCTTTCCCAGCCTTTCAGCAAGGTTGCGCTTCAGTGGAAGGACACTTTTACCAGCTTCAGAAAGACAGAAAACCAGAAATACTTTAAGAACATTTGTCTGGAGGAGGACTTTAGAACAGCCAGCCACAAACTTCAATTCTTCCAGGTGTTATTTATTTTCTTATATTTGCCTTTCAATTGCTAACAAAATTTGCCATTTCTGCAGTCAACACAGATCTCCGACAAAATGTATTTTCCTCCTGCGTACAGCAAAAATACCCTTAAATATCGTCATGTTCAGACGTGGGCACCCAAACAACAGCTCACAAAAAGCTCTTACCTATGGAGGCTTTCCGTTTTCCCAGTCTCTCGGCAAGATTCAGTCGAATCACAGGCTCCTCCCCTGAAACACAGGATAATCTTGTTAGTGCACAGAAACCAGTACCCAGTAAAAACACTGTCCATCTAGCCCACGTCCCCAAAAAAGCCACACCACATAAACGACCGACTGCGAGTAGAAGTAGTTCTACATGTTTTTTTGCCTTTGAAAGTAATTTGTGCAGATCTAGACACCACCATTTATACACAGACTCGTATCACACTACTGTCCGCAACTGCCACTGTCAGCCTCTTCAATGCTTCAAGAATTAGCTATTTGTATAATAACCTCTACTACAGGCTTCCCTTTCATTACTCCTGTTTTTCAGTTATCCCCTTATTTGCATACAGACACTTGTTTTGACATTAGCCCGCCCTCTCTGCTGCTACTGCACTTAACCCAAACGCTAATTCTGTCACACGCTGTCAACACATTAGCTCATTCACAAATCTCACTCAACTTCAGGAACACAAGAGTCAAAGTAAGCGCACTTCAGAGTCTGTAGGATGGTGGCAGTATATGATTAGCTATGGCTTAATGTCAGGCTGAAAACAAAAACACTTCTTGATCTTTTATTGCAGTACAACAAACTGAGCACCTACAAATGCTGTATCTTTCCAATACAACCAGGGACTTTCAGCATAAAAGCATGGTTCTAATTAGAAAAGGCAGCACCAGCAGACTAACATGTCTGAATTATCTTATTACTTAACTTTTCAGTTTAGGAGCCATGAAATGGAAACAATAGTACTCACTATTACCTTGCTTTGTAGACAGAGTCACAGTTCTCACTACTGTCCGTACATTTTCCTTTTCTGGCACAGGAATAGTCCGAGACTGGAGCGGATGAACAGAAACTCCCGAAGGACCTTCTGATCAGAGCAAGCAAAACACAAGGAAGTTTAGGAAAAAAAACCAACCAAACAAAACAGAAGAACTATGGCGAAGTCCAAAAACATTAGTCATTCATTACTGTCAAACATACGATGACCAGTGCACGTAAATAAGAGAGATGAGCAGTTTCCCTCTGATTTGCCCTTGTGATTTCAATCTAGAATACCAGCTGTGTGAGTTTAAGAAAACAGGTTGCATGCCAAAGTAACTCAAGGCCCCCAGCTAAACGTGGAAGTCTGTCCCTCAAGGAGCTCTCAGCTCCAATCATCTCCCAGTCTGAACCCAATAGTAAAA
>VZTL01051434.1:15944-28603 GCA_013400535.1 Scopus umbretta | reverse complement strand
CCCAGTTCTCCACTGTCTTGCACTTTATGTGGTCATTTACATCTGGGCAAAGTGAATGTGAAACACTTCCAAACCACAGAAGCAGTAATTTACACTCACTTCCACTGCATTAGGCTTGAGACTGCAGAATCAGGCCCTCTCTTACATGTCCCCGACAATGAATGACGAGTAAAATATAGGTTGTGTAATTCCACTTGTTTTGGAAAGCAGTCAATTTAGAAAGGTTACCATAAGACAGCAGCAAAAATCTGCCCCTGAACTCCCAAGATCTCAAGCCATAGCCTGTCAATAGTACACAGGGTGCAAAAGATTATGGCCAGCTCAGGCCATTAGTTTCCTTTCTGGGCAGGAATCCCAGCATAACAGATACTTCTGCATATTCTGTCCTCATTTTATCTAATTACAAATATCTCTCTAGGGATAGGGAGGGGAGAAGAGGTTTGATCACACGATTTTAGGTCACTTACGCAAGGGATTGCTGGGATATGCATTGATCCAAAGAGTGCTGTAATATTTTAAAAGTTCCCAGGGCCCTCTAGGAAGAAGAAAAAAAAAAAAAAGTATATATGTATCATTGTTTCCTATTTATATGAGGTTTTGAAACTGACCAGTAGGAAAGAGTTGAATCATATACTGCGATAAACCAGTAAGAAGTACATGGAAATGTTTAAAATGCCAAGACATTGATTAACGAACAATACCATGTTTTCCTAAACACCATCTGCAAATACATTCTTTCTTTCTTACATTATACACACACACAAATACACATATATTAGGCATACACACAGTTTTCTCTAAGACCGCTAACAGCAGAGAAAATTGGAACAAGGCCATTTAAGAAAAAAAATCTACTTTATGTTGCTCATTTGGATTTTTACTTAATGGTTGCAACTCTGGTGAAAGATGCAACATTGTTTTACATTGATGAACTTTTAAAAGCCACATTTAGACGTGACCTAATTAAGTAAAACAACTCGATATTAAGCAGAATTGCCCCTGCTTGCCCTAGATCAATGTGGCCTAAGTCTTCTGCAGCCCAAGAGTAGGTACAAAATTGTACAATTCCCATCACCATCACAAAGTGCTTCAAACCTGTTCCTGAGTGCTTCGAACCTGCTCCTTAAGCATGGAAGGAGTGGAAGACAGCAGAACTCAGGGAATTTCTTTAAGAGAAAAATGCAAGAATTGTTTGAAACTTGTATGGAAAGACTGGAAAAGTTATTGGCTGAATAATTACCTTGGAAAAGGACATCAGAATTAAACAGACCCTTCAGGAACAGAAAACAGTAGTAACAGAAGAAAAAATTGGATCTTAAAGGTCAGGAAGCACAGGGAGAATTGCCAAAGTCAAGAGTTAGAACTTGCAAAAGCTATTAAAAATAGTAATATTCTTCAAACATCAAAACAAAAGCAATCAAAGAAAGTCCAGCTGTTTTGCAGTTAGAATGGTACATAGATTAAACATAACGTAGGTACAGGCCAAGAACTAAAGGAATGCTGTGCTTCAGTGGGATGACTGAGGTGGAAGCCACAAAGACATTTGTGCAGTCAAGGCATAAATCCTGAATAATCTCTGCCCGAGAACTGTGACATGAAATCATACATCTACTAGCAAGTTCTTTAAACAAATACTGCAAATCATGGTTACTACTATAGTACTGAAGTATAGCAAGTGAAATAAAATACTCTTCGTAACTTGCTTTAGAACATACTCTTTTGTTAATTGTTTTAGAAGACAAACCTCGCAAATTATTGCAGAAAGGCTAACTGAACCAGAGTTTACTCACACGCAGTTTAAGTGCAAAATAATCAAAGACACTCTTAACCAAGGAAACAACTAAGATGCAGGATCCATACATTGTGCCAGAGTAACCTGATGTCTTGCTTTCAAAAGACACTGATATTCTAGACAACTTCTTCTTAGCTATTTGGACTATCAGAATATGTTTCATACAGTACTATATGAGAAATCACTGAAAATGGAGATGAGGATTAGTGCAAGAACAGTGATATGACCAAAAAACTACTGAAAGAGGGTTGGACAGTGATAAAGTCCTAACAGAGACAGTAATTGGCTGATGGGAGGTTACTTCTGGAGTTCCAGAAAGGATTGGTCTGGGGACTGATCTTACTCAGTATTTCCATTAATGACTTTGGCACAAAAAGTATGTGTGCTAATAAAAGTTAGCCACTTACACAAGTTGAAGGGACATCAAGGAAATTAAGAATATCAGGCATGAAGAATTAGATGGAGTGAATTCACTATAAATTTCACTTAATACTTGGGAGATCATCATCTCAACAACAACAACAGCTGAAAGGACAGGAGAAGAAACGTAACAGTATCAGTCTACCACAGGATGACTATGAACCACCAGCACAATACAACCACAAACAAATGCAAAACAAAGTCCTCCCAGAAGAGGTAAAGAATAAAGTTATCGTAGAGGGCAAAACCTCACCTGGAACAGAGTACAATTCTCTGTACTCACACTCAAGAAAGTTCAATGTGAGTAATCCAAGCTGGAGTTAGAGAAGGCAAAGACAATAAATACTCCAGTGATCAAAGAAAAGGAAGAGATAGCACAGAGAGTTTATATAAAAATGAAGATTGAGAGTGCTTATCATGGTGTCGTACAAAGGCATGATAGTGGAGAGGAAGACATGGAGGGAGCAATAGTATTTAAACTAACAACTCCATGCTGGCACCAGAACAAATGGGTATAAACTGGTCACAAGTAGGGCTAGGCTAGGGATTAAAATGCTATTTCCAGCCATCAGAGCAGTGGGTTCTGGAACCCTCCCAAGAGGAGTAATGGGAACAAACAGTCCAAGTGGGGATTTAAGACAAGGACTTTTCAGTTTGTGAAAGGGATTATCTGACATGGTACCAGGGGACTGGACATAAGACCCAGGAACCCTCTTTTAAGCCTACACTTCTAGTAATTGAGCCTCTGTGGCCAATTTGGTCTTTGTCTTCTCATCTGAAAGTACCCACACAGGAACCAATTAGCGCCAAGTGGGATGGCAGCCTTTACGATATAGGTACCTACCCACTAGAAACAGGACCAGGCTCACCCACATGTTCAAGACAAGATATTAAGCACAGCCTCTTGCTTTAATAGGCACTCTAGCTCAACCTGACCTTTGATGGTAGTACCACACGCAAGAAAGTCATGCTCAAGCCACTGTCATGGTCCCTTAAGCGCGTTGCCAAGAAACCACAAGCGCCAGCGTCCAAACTGTACTTCCAGCTGCAGAGGCATGTGCAGAATTCCCTTCAACAGTAGTCTACATCAAGCCCTGTGGGTGAGCATCACCCGGACACTTCGACCTCCAAGAACTCACTACTCTCTTATCCAGTCCTGTTAGCCACCTACTCAGAGAAGACCTCTGCACTGCGGGTGCTGCCAGGAACACCGCACGAGAACTGCTGGCCAGCTTAATGAGGCCTTTTTCACATGCAAAATTAAAACCCAAGGGAAGCAAAATGACAGAAACCCAAAGAAATATCCAGGTTTAGCAGAATCTCCTCACACTAAAACTGAAATTTTCATGCAGTTTTTGTATCGTTGTAAAGACCTAACACTCAGCATTTGAGCTGGCCCCTATTGGAAAAAAATAGTACTTATAAAGACGAAAGCAAAAGGTCAAAGTCCTACAGCCCTGAAAATGTATGTGTTGGAGGGAAAAACCTGACAGGTCCTGATTGATAACCATGCTTGAGGGAATCTGCTGGAGGAAAACTGCTGCAGCAAAGGCTGCAGGGAGTTACTGTTCCAAAACCCTGCTGCGGCAGAAAAGGCACATGTGGCTGCTAGAGCAGGAGATGGACATGGCTAATTGACTGGGAAAGTTTAGCAGAGATGGAATTAATGCAAAGAGCTCAGAGCCCAGGCGTGCAATTCTGTTACCAAGGGAAGGAACCATTCGGCTGGAATTGCAATCCATTTTCAGGTCAGAGCCTTTCCCAAAGGCAGAGTGCTCACCCCTCATCTGTTCCTCCTCTTCCCCTCTGAGGGATGCATGGAGGAGAAGGTAGCTGGAAACAGCAGCCTGGGAAATAGACTGCCCTTTGAGGGCCAGCCAGGTTTCGACTTCGCATGGTGTGTGTTTAGCAGTGAGGAATTCGGAAGACATGTCAGGAGAGACAGCCTCTCCTAACCCTAGGACTTTGTGGATAACTTAGTTGTGGAAACAAAACTAGAAAGTTAATAATAGGGGAGGAGGGAATTTACTTTCAGATCTACTCAGCAGAATGAATACCTGAACTAGATACATTTGCAGTCTGGTCAGATGAGAATGCCAGGAGTTAGTTACTGTGGAATTGCAGCAACAACATGGAAAAAAATACACCCAAACAATTATTTTTTTTAAGTAAAGCGGACTGCAGAGGAAGATAAAAAAGACACAAACACAAACCACAGACCAGATGACATAGATGATCTTATGCAGTGATATGCTGCCAATATTTTGGTAAGTAGCACCCATGACTGTGTTCCCTTCAGCTAGTCTTTCAGAGTCACTTTCCTCAGTAGGGGAGGATTAGATCTGGGAACGTCTTAATTTCGTCTGCCATTTTAACAAAGGGGCTTTAAATACACTTACACATACTTACAGGTTGCTTTGTAAAATAAATTGAGTCAAACTGTTCTCACACCAATGACTTTGAATTCAATGCATGAATTGTACTGAACAGACTGGTATGCAGCATGTATATTTTGAAATGCAAAACTACTTGCCACTTGGTGTAATCTGGTTCATTTCCGTGAATTCCACCTTTGCACCCCAACAGTGCCTTTATCAGCTCTAAGAATAAACCACTGTCATTAAGGATGGGTTAGTGATATTTATTGGTGAACTTCTCCCACCAGAACCAGGCAGATGGTCTTAACTCACTTTCCCACTCTTCCTCCATGCTCCTAGTTTCAGCTCAGCCATGAAAGTGGTACCAGGGAAGGATTCCCATTCACTTTCAACACATCACTCATACATTTTCTAACACTCAACACCAAAAGCAAAGCTTTGCGGCTTCTAAACCTCCAATTCTGTCAATAGTTGACGGTGTGACTAGTGTGACCATCACCAGGTCAGTCAGTGCATGCCATTCCTCCCATCAGAAGAACAGAGAAAATAATCCCACAAAAGGGACATCGATGCTTACTTAAGCATGATTATAAAGCATTTTTTCAGCTCTAGCATGAAAGTGCCACATACTTTACATTACAAATAACATATTTTTTTTCCTAATTCTTTCATGCTGGAATCTCCTGAAATTCTCACTGCAGGATGTGTAAAGAAAAAATTGGAGGTGAGAGAAATTTTGTATAGCTGCTTTATGGTCAGTCTAAAGAAATCTCTTGATACAGCTACTCACAGTAGGCAAAGGTAGTCTTCTGCAGGTAAAGAGGGACTCTCCTTTAGACCTGCATTCATGCATAAGAAGTTAGCTACATTTTAGCAACAGGTAGTTACATTACTGCCTCCTCTACTCAGCCTGATTAGCATGAGAGTCATACCTGACTGTGAAAATAAGTTTATGACTTATCTATGCCATACAACAAGTCAGGGGTCAGATTTAATTCAGTAGGCTCTGATCTGCCGTGCTGCAACTGGAAAACAAAGCTGCCTCTGCCTGCGCACAGAGGCAGAACACTGAAGCGAGTCTTGGTCCAAGACAGGACCAAAATGCATCACCTCATACTCCCCATCCTCCTCCAAAACACCAGGGTAGATCATAGAGAGTCCATCCTCCCAGTTCAGAAGCCATTAAAAACTCTCCTACTCATCCTGTACTTGGGACCTGAAACAAACATGTCATTTTGGGAAATGACTCAGGAAGAACATGTGAGAAGCAGAGCAACAAACAACACATAAGGTGGATATAAATCCAGATAAAATATTAAAATCATTAAAGGGTTGCTGCTCCCTGAAGGTTGGAAAAAACGAAGAGAGTTAATTAAAAGCAATCTCCACACAGTGCTGAGCTAGCCTGTCCTGATAAATCAACAGCTAGGACTGCGCTAGTAGAGGTCAATGGGGGAAAGAGGTTGGGAGGTGGAGGAGAGGAAAGCTAGGAGAAGATAAAACATTTAGCTGAGACTATCAACAAAACCAAATCAGATCAGGTGACAGAAAATTGAGAAGGGGTTTCCACATATTTCCCCCATCAACATTTTTTGGTTAGATTTCAACCTCAGGAATGCCTGTTTGCTGTCAACATAACACCAGCTAACCTGACCAAGTTCACATTCATTTGTATCAGCACAGGAGAAGAGACAGAAGCAAGAAGAATTTGGGGCCTCATTCTACCTGGGGAGGTATTAACATCACTTTCATCCATATGCCATTTGATCACCAAGGACTAACATCACCAAAATTAACAGAGGGGCACATCCTTTTTGGAGAAGCACCTCCTAAAAATTGTAAAGGGTCAGTCAGATATGATGAAGCGGCAGAAGAAGTATCTCAATGCTGAAATTGTATCAGAACTGTGGAGAAAGGTCTCACATGCCTCTTAACCTGCACTACCCCAACTTTAAAAGGTACTGATATCTGAATTAAAATTGTGTTCCTGATTTATTCCATGTCTCACATCAACAGGTATATGCTAATGAACTGAAAACTTCAAGGATAAAAAGTCGATAGAAAACACAAAAACCTATGGTCTTCAAAACACTCTTCAGTAGTTTAAAAAAAGAAAAAAAAGCAATCAAGGTAAACTTGTAGATACAAGTGGGCTCATGTTATAATTTCTGATATTGGACACTGGTGAGTGATTTATCTGAAACACTCAATATGATAGCAGCCTCAAACATGATGCAGTTTTTATTCATGGTCGAGACCAAAGGAGCTTAGCAGTAAAACAGCTTTCTGAACCACTGTTTCCATTATTCCTTATTTAGACTGCATAGGTTTTAAAGTAGTCATAAACATAAAATATATTTGTCCCCACCATTGACTAAACACAGTCTCTCAGGAAACCATATTGAGGCCAAATACTTGAACAGTCACAAATCCATGGATGACTTTCTTCAGAACCGTTTTTGAAGGAAATGGAAATATGGATATTACTTTTCCCTTGAAGAAACAATACTAACTTGGTGTCTGCATTATAAGTTTCCTTATAGCACTGTTTACTGAATAGTGAACTATCTGGGCTATAACTCTGGCCATTTCAATTTTTCTCCAGCTCTGTGACTAATCACATTAGGCTGTGGTTCCACAGGAACACTAGAAACTGCAAAGTTCCTAGAACCAGACCAAAAATTTCAGAGTCATGTGACACAAAGCACTGAACTGGTGTTCACATACTCTTCCAAAACATGAAAAGCACCCAAAACATTTTCAAGAGGAAATTTTGTTCCAGCAGGCATAATCTGTCTTCCTGTGGCTAGCATGAAGCCAACTCAAAGCATAAAAGCAGCATAAGCACTGTACTTTGTGTTTTGGCAGGAGTAGCATGCCCACATCTGATCAGATCAAATCAGCCCTGCCAGCTGATGCAGTAGGGCAGACTGGAATTAACCAACTCGGGACATGGCCTTATTTCACTGCACTGCACCCGATTTTCTTTGCGCTGTCCAACCTATTCAGATTCTTGAGACCTAGAAGGCAGGAAGCATTAAGCCATGTGTTTGTAGAGAATTTAGCGCCTTGTCTTAACCGAGGTCTTGTATCTTGTATCACAAGGGGGAATCTGAGAAGAAACAAGGCGGAGAAACTTGAAGTTATGCGGGGTTCCTTTCTTTTGCATACTAAGATTTCATGCACATGTTACAGTTGGCGTTTCACGTTAATTTATAAAAATTATCAGAAAGCAAGGACATTATTATCAGATGTCAAAGACTGATGCAACTTACAGTGTTGTATGAATGGAGAGATGATCCTCAGTTAGGCTGGATCAGTTCTGTCACAAGGGATTGCAACATCAAGTATCACTTCCAGCCTTTCTCACCAGAAGAATAACATTGATGTAGACAGTGTCCCCATCAACACCTGAGCAGGGGACTCTCTCCCAGCTACAGCTCAGCAGAACGCAAAATTAATGACTCAGGATTTGGCAAGCACACGCTGCTGATCACAGCCACCTAGTGCACACTCATCTGTACCCGCCCCTGCCCTGCTCTTGCTGCTCCACTGACTCCCTGTGAAGACTCCCCTCAGACAGCGCTGGGGTGCCAGTAAAACCTTCCATGCGGCTGGAATTGCAACTCTCTGACCGCACCCAGCTCAGGCAGGTAACCTGAAAACTGAGACACATGCTGACATACTCCTGCTGTTCCCCTACTGGAGAGGATGGGGGTGCGAGAAGGGTATTTGCCAGCGGCCATTGAGACACTGCATTATTCTTCTCTGAGACATTTTCTGGGAATCTGTGGTTAAAATATGCTCTGCTGGGAAATAATCCATATATAACAACTAAAAAAAAAAAGTATCATATTCCTAATAATTTAAGCTATTAAAGATAAATAAGAATTTTAAACATTTGGTATTCAAGCACTCACTTATGTTATTTGTGTTACCTGTCACTCAGTTTAGACAGTGAAAATACACTGGCCGGTTTTGTTCTTTCTTTTGAAATAGGAAAGAAGAAAGGAAAACCACTTTCTGCTTCTCACACACTAGTCCAGTGTATTTGGGTTTGTTCCACAGATTGTAGAGAAGTTTTTAAAGACAAGAAAGAAGCAGTTCCATGTGAAAAATTTTGTTTAAAAAAGAAGGATTTTAAAAGTATGCTTCCTTGTAGATTGTGTTGATGAGATAACTTTCCTTAAAAGAAACAGACCCGTGCTACAAACTGGGACCTACGTTGAGGAAGTGATTAACACACCTCAGCCTCTGCATCCTGGGCAAAACTGTCAGGCAAAGCCAGAAGACCAGTACAATCCTAATGAAGCCCTCAGAGCAGGCCGTAAGCAATGTTGCCTTGGTGCTGCTTCTCTGTATGTGGGAGTATGTCACCCCAGACCGAGAATCCTCAGATCAGAGTTCGGTCTGTCCAAGGGAGAAAAACGTCAACTCCCGCAACAGATTCATTCCACTCCTACAAGTCCTCGGGGATAAACAATACGGGGATGGTTCTTGCTCAAGGCAACATCACAAGCGGACAACACCGTGATGAGCCCAGAATAAATACCAAGATTGTAAAATTGATCTACCAAGCAAAGGAATTCAGCTCTGACATGAAAGACAAAGCAGACTGAGAAGACACCAGCCCTGGCAAATGATAATCCTAAAAGATGGTTTATTCGCAGCCAACGGGGGCATTGGAATGCCTCATTTGGGGAGAGCAGAGGTACAGCCAACTGTCATAAATTGAGAAGGCAGATATACAAGATGGACAAAGTCTGCTCTTGAGAGCAACCTCCAAATACCACACTTCCAGTTTTAGGAAAGCAGAGGAGGAAATCAATTTTCATTAGGCTACACAAAGGATGAGCCACAAATTACCTTCACCGTGACTCAGACCGAAGACAGAGACCCATTTTGCTTTCTGTGCTGGACTTCTGCATGGTCTGGGTAAACTATTCCCACTCGGACACGGTGAATCCAATCTAACAGGCATTATGCACCCAGCCCATTGGACATGTGCTTACCTTGAAATTATTACACCCTCCAAAAAATCGTACCTTTGGGCCTCTGTAGCCCAACCCAGATAGTTCAATATTGCTTTCACACACCACAAAAAATGTTTTAAAGGTTTTTTCTTCAGTGACAATTTTGTGATACAACCTCTGTCCAGCCACACAACTGGACGGACTGTGAAAGGCTAGAACACCAACAAAACAAAATTACAAAAGCACTGCAGCGACTAATCATGCGCAAGCAACTCAGAGAACCAGACATAACACTGTAACTAGTAACATAATTTATCAGACTCTCATATTCAAACCAGTTTATCCTCAAGTCTTCTCAATTTGGCTTCTCTGCCCCCCAATGACTTTGGTTTTATCCTTATGTTTCCTTGCGTAAATACAATAACAATCATCCCTCATTTTCTCTGAAGGCTGGCACTGAGATAGAGAAAATACAGTTTTCACGTGGACAACAGTTTTGCTTTGAGATGTGTCACACTAGGGCTCATTTATGTTTTTAAGTGACTTTAGAGCCACATTGGAAATGCTGTAGAGATTTTGGTACGCAATGCAGTGTGCCCAACAACCCTGTTCTGTCAAGCAGAAGAAAATCCCCTTCTGCAAAGCCACATTAAAATCACCTCCACATCACTTGTAAACACTGAACTGGCAACCTAACTGTCCGCCTGTTTTATTGCTTCCACCTGCTGAAAGCAGCACTGCACATTATACTTTCACTTTAATATTAAAAATCAGCAACCAGATGCTTATGCAACAACATTAAAAAAAAAAAAATCAGTCTTCATCAGCACTTAATCAGGACATAGGGCTGTTTCAGGGACGGGTAATAGGATACGGGACCATCCAGTTAAGAGTCCACAGCTTGAATTCAAGCCTGAGTTATCGCTAATGAAATATTCTTGCCATACAAGACCCCAAGACCTGCGCTGGTCTGTTGCCGACACGAAACAGGGATGCGAGCACAGACCGTTTCCTCACAGGTGTCTCACGCCACAGAATTCATCATCACAAGGATGGCCATTTGGCAGCCCAGGGGTCGGAGCTGGCTGTCAAGACAATTTTATCTGAGAAGGTACAGCAATTAGAAAACCAACCACTGCCGTGTGTTTGCAGCGGGAAGGCAGAGACAGAAGAGAGCTGGTAGGGTCTATAAGGTCAGCTCCAGCACTCTGCACACAGGTCCGCAGTGATCTGGTCCCCAAACACCTGGCAGGGAATACAAGTCCCCAAGCACATCAAAGTTATCCGACAATACAGTCGGCATGCAAGTGACCTAGCCTAGCATTTGAGCCTGAGTTAGCCTCTTCTGTCGCAGAGGCTGCCTTGAGCAAAAGAAGGGGAGAGCACCAGCACTGCTACTCCACGGCCAAACTACTGGAAGGCAACACCTTCTCTGGTGAGCATCCAGGCAGAGCGCTATATGGCATGAGGGAATCTCACATGCAGAGAAGGCAATAGCCTAACGTGTTCCAGTGAGTACGTTTAATTGACAACCTGAAATAAAAGTCAGCTTGGGAGCAAAGACGGAGAAAGGGTGGGGGGTAACCAGCTCTGCTCTAGGTAAGACTTTGTAAATTACAAGGTCTGAATTACATTCAATGCATTACGGTACCATATGCCCATCGCTAATAAGGCAGAGATGGAGGAAATGGGAGTAGATGCTAGGACTGGAAGTTGAGCGGCTGCATTCTAGACTTGATCTTTGAATTAGAAAGTTTCTGAACCACTTTGTCCTAGTTTAGCCATCCGTAAAACAAAGGCAATAATCCTTTCTTCACAGGGGTGTTGAGAGGTTTAATTAATTAATGTTTACAAAGTCCATTGAGATTTCTGACTGACATTTGAAGTAATTCAGAATACTTTTTAACTGCATTTGTTTCTTCTGCTGCGCCTTTCAAATGTCTCCATGTTAAGATATCCAAAGGAGACGAAGATGGAAAGAAAAACTATGGAGATAGGTACCCAGGCTAGTGGAAAAAAACAGCCCAACAAATCCAGCACTTCAAAATCTACTGCTGTCCCATCAAAGCTATCCGGATACTGCCTTTTCTACAGATGAAGAAGAATGCGTTTATCCAGACACCTGCTGCCTTTCCCTTGCCTTGCAGTTCTGTTAAACTTAGATCTCTGGTATTTTTGCCTGCAGCACCATGTTGGTAAACAACAAGGTATTAAATGGCAGAAATAATAGGCAGTCGTGTCGGGTTGATTGGATCACCAGAGGAAGCGAAGGGGAGAAGAGCAAAGGGATGAAAGCACCAAAAGAGAACCAGAAAGTGAGAAAAGAGTGCTAAATGGAGAAAGGGGCAAGCGAGTGCAAGGAGGTGCCAATCATTAATAAGGGACTCCACGCACTGAGCTATTCTATGTAGTGTATTGCCACAGATGCTCGGGTACGCTGGAATACACTATCCCGAGAGACTAGTCTAGCATGAACAAGGCCACATATGTGTCCAAGTGCCAGAGATAAACTGAATATTGGCCACACTTAAATGCACAAGCACACACAGGGAGCTGCTTGATACCTGAGCTAGGATTTCTCAGTCTCTACATTGTCCCCCATCTCAGAGCAAAACCTTTGTGTGGCCAGTTTCTGTAGGGGGCGTTTGTGGGTTTTGAGATACAATCAAAACGCAGACAGAGGAAATGCAAATGTCATTCAGCTCCCTTTCATTGTCAGGAAGGACACATGAGGATAAAATACTGTGCACCACATCCCTTCCCCTAGTATGTGTCCTACTGCTTTTGTCCTAATTTATCCCATGCATAATTTATTTACATGTGTATTGTTTCCCGATCAGCAACTTTAAAGAATAAGTGAAAATTATAAAATGTTTTATTAAACAAGTTGTTAATAAAAAATGCAGATGGTGTCAGCCAGCCGGTACCAGTCCCGCTTCCTCCACGCAGCGTTAGTACTTTAAGAGGCGCACAGAGAAAAGCGAACCCAGCACTTGATGTCTATTGTTTCCTCCTCTCGCACCCCCCGGGGGCGAGGGGAGGCGAAGGGAGCCAATTATAAAGGGCCTCATCCTGCCCTCCCCGACTTCAGCAGCA
>VZTL01051429.1:3491-42081 GCA_013400535.1 Scopus umbretta | reverse complement strand
AGTGTGATTTTAAAAAAAAAAAATGTGTATGTTAAGAAATAGGGTCCATAAATTACAACCAGTTCTTTTTATGATCATTAGATCATTCAGTTTCTACTCTCCGTTTCTAATGACAATGAAGTATGTCTTTCATTAAAATCATGCATAGACAGTTATGACTTCTAAAACTCCTTAAAGAGTACTGAAAATTTTCTTTCCATTTCAATGGTCATTTTTTCCCTTTTTTGAAGTGTTTCTTTTTAATATTTTAATAGAAGGTTTTTTAATAATTTCTGGTTGTTTGATTTATAATCTTTTTAAGTCATTATTGTCATTGTGAATTACCTTTGTCTAAGCAGCAGTATTGAGACAGATCATGTCTCCATCTTTCTATAACTACATGTACACAGATATGTGATATTTAGGCTCAGTCTTCAGGTGGTCAACTAGCCCGAGCCACTGAAGCTGATCTTCCTTATTGACCTTATCATAACTTCCTTATTGACGTTATCATCCTTATCGACACCAAACGGACTTCTTATTTCTTGAGCCTGAGTGAGTTCTCTCCCAGATTTCCTTGCAGAGCTTTCCAGGTATTAATCTACAAAATACTTGTCTGTATGTCCCTCCAGATTCATTTCTGCTCATAGACAGTAGAAAGAAAAAGTGAGACACAAAGGGAAATAACTCAAAACATAGAAAAAGTCTATGCTAACCAATTTCTTGTGCTTGAAGACTACTCTGTGTCTCTGTAATCTCCAGCTGCTCTGGAGTGGGAAGGTTAGGGAGTAGGCAGTGAGAAGCCAGGCTTGTATGTAAGAGTTCAGTAAAGCCTGCGGGATCTAAGAAAACTGTCACTGGAGATTATTGTCAAAGATTTTAAAGTTACATGTGAAGACAAGCCTTACACAAAACATGGCCTCTATAACATCCCACAGGGGTTCTTGCATGGCTCACCCTTGGCAGATGGTCTGTATAACATTTGTTAAGAATATGGGTGCAGACTCTATGGATGAATCAAATACACCAAACTACCTGGGAAGGCATCTGCCCCAAACTGGTCATGTTGAAGAAGGAGATGACAATCAACTGGATTAAGCAGTTACCAGGGGATTACCAAGGGACATCTGGTAAAAAGCCAGTTCTCTGGCTGCTTGACCACAGGGCAGTGGGTCTGAGGGGTGGCGGGGGGACCCCTGGAGCTGGAGTGCCCGCCTCTGCCTAGGGGGTGTGAGGGGGCACTGGCGGGCCCCGGAGGGGATGGGGATGGTGGGCTGCCTGTGACTGTGTAGGTGAGAGCTGGGGTAAGTTATAACTTTGGTGGATTAGCTATAGAAGGGTGTTCAGAAATTTGTGGGCATTTATTAATATTTTTTGTGTGTCTAGTATTGCTGTTTACCTGGGGGTTTTTTGTTGATCCTGAAAGTATAGTTCTGAGTCTCACATAATTATGTCATTAATAAATCAAATGGCTTCATCTGATATGACTACGTGAACTGAGCAATTTTTTCCCTGCAACACGATATATAGTGTGCATCTATATATATAACTAAATTGAACATGCCTGACTTCTGTCGGACTAGCCTGGCAGACATGTGAGACACATCAGCTAACCAGAGGCTTTCTGTGAAAATTTGACTGAGACTGCTAAGCACTGCATCTCAGACTGTGAGGATTAAAGAAAAAGGAGATAATTCATGCTAGAGGGAGAGCTGGGAAAGTGGCATTGGGAGTGAATGAGAGGATTGAAGGAAAGTAGCACATATGTGCCTAGGAAGGATTACAGGGTGGAGGAAATGGAAATGAGATGAATGAAAAGGAAGGGAAAACAACAGTGCTATAATTAATTTTTTTTAAAGGGGGAAAAAAAGGAGTGCTAATAAGCTGTCACTTTTAATGGCTCATCTATTGCTTGAACTAGGCATTTTTTGAATGTTGCGGATCTGAGGAATCCAATATATTCAGTCTTTACTAAGACTATGGAGATTAGTCCCAAATGTCCTGTTTCCAGGGAAAGCTGCATATCCATTTCTTTTCTGCTCTATGAAGAATTCCAGAGAAGAGGATCTGTCCTTATCTTCAGAGAAACCCCAAGCCTATTGGTCCAGAGTATTACTATGATATTTGGTGAAATAAATTAGCATCGTTTCCTTGATTGTTATTGTCAAAAGTGTGTGAAAGTATATGGATGCTTGATGCTTTTCACTGGTAATGAAGCACTCCTAACATGAGCATAGTTTTCTCATTTGTGTTATCCCATAGACAAAATGCAGCAGAGTAATTATAAATAGTTAATTCTTGGCAGTTTCAACTGTGTAAAATTATAGTAAGACAGAACTTGCATTCCAAGTCTATGCCAGTTGAGATCTTGCTTGACTTCATAAGGATGTGTGTCTTGCTAGATTAAACCCAGTTTTGTACATAAAAGGGGATTTCCTTTGGGATAGTTAATTAGGTTGAATAATACTTGAATTACAATAAAATTTCAAACAGAATTAATTCATTCAATTCTATTTCTATTGTTTTCAGGATTCCATCCTGATCCATGAGGTCTACATTGAAACAGTCTAGGGTCTGGGACTTGTGAGTACAGTTTCACTAAACCATAGGTAGAATTATGTGTTTGAATTCATATAATACACATCTTTCTAGAAAAAGTTCTTTCTGAAACTATGCCTTTATAAACCTTGGAAGGACTCATGAGGACCATTCAGCTGCTTCATGCCAACAGCTACTTAGAATATTCTCTACAGCTGGAAATTTATGCACAAGCTTGAGTCAAAATGACAAAGGACCCCTGGGATATTCTTTGGAATAGATTTTAATAGCACAGTTACATCAAGTTTTACATTTGGAACAACATAATATCAGAATGATTACTAAACAATGCATTTTTCATGCATGAAACATAGCAAATCTCTTTTATATTGCGTCATGAAAGCTAAATTTATTGATCTAAAAACTTTGGTAAATGTTACAGTCCTGCATAAATTATTTTTTCTTGTATTATTCCTATTACAGAGGGAAGATAAAGAAGAACTGCTTTGAATAAAAATGATAGAGTATAAATGAAGCAAAGTTACACTTAGGCTAAAGCTATTTTGATTACCCAGAAATAAGATGTGAAGTATTTCACTGAATGCACAAGAGATATGACAAGCCTCTGATGTTTCTCCTGCCCAAGCACACAAAGTAAATTTGTATTAGTCAGGGGATCTTATCCATTCACCTTTATGTAAATGCATAGGTCTGGAAAAACTGAGTATCTACAAGTCTTCTCAGAAAAATTCCTGGAGCTTTCCTCTGCCTCCTTATTCTTTAATTCTCATGCAGGTTAAATGAGAGAAGGGATGTTCTTATGTAAATTTCATTTAATTATATTATAGTATTTTGCCTCTCTTTGGTCATATTAAATTTGTCCAAGGAATTGATAGTCATTACCAAAAGGGTTAGATACAATAATAGCTGTTATTTCTTTGAATTGTGACGCTGCAGTTAGTGCCTCATTTCTGCACTACTGAGGGTTTTTTCTAAAGTGTACACACACACACACATACACATATATACACATGCAATGCTTGAGCTCTCCCCAAACACTTAGTACAATTTTCAGCCATACAAAGGTATATTTTTTACCAAAAGAAAATAAAATTGTGTAATATTGAAGATGTTTCAAAAAAAAATTCTATTATATACTTGTGTGATGGTGTATTTCCTCCCCCACCTCCCCACCTGACATTTATTTCCCATAACCCTGCTCAGGCATTAATCACCAGTGATAATCGCCAGTGATAGTCGTAATGGATGCGTCTGGTCATGGTGGCTGCATCCTGCTCAAAGTGGATTCAGGAGACAGATAGCAACACAATAGCCAAGGGCTATTGTTCAATGCGCCCACCTAATCACAGTGAAGAAACTAAAATCTGTGGTCAGTATGCAAATATGACTATGAGTCAATCACCTTACCCCCCACAAACAGTGAGTAGACCAAGAACCCTTTGAGTTCTCCTGCATGGCAGGAGGCTGCATGCCAGGATCTCCTTTGAATAGGGATGTTGTCTCAAATAGGGTTTGTTTACCCAGTGTGCAATAAGCCAATCTTCACACACTGAGACGAGATATTGCTTTATTTCATTTCTGCGCAGACAGGTGCTAGATGGTAATTCCACAAAGCTAACACACTTACCAAAGTCTTCTCTAACTTTTATACATTACAATTAACATACCACAACTATCTACTACATAATCACTAAATTAGCTAAGCATACTTGTCTCTCATTGGTTCCTATTTCTTTTGCTGAAATTTAAAGGTACAATCTTATTGTAACTTATTAAGCATGCTCAAGGAGGATTGCGGGGGGTAGTCTCTTTAGGTTCTATTTGAGTTTGTTGCTGCAATCTCCCCCTTCCAGAATTACATTTCTCCTAATTTTGTCCTTGGAAGATCTTAAGTAACTCTTCATGGTTACTAATCAAGGCAATGATACATCACCTAGACTTCCGCTCTCAGACAATCTGTCAACTAAACAAAAACATATTGTAACTTAGTTAGGGTTACTTTAGACCTCTGCTCTCAGACAATCTGTTACTAAGCGTCGTTTGGATAGCGCCTTAGAATGGACATCTACAGCAGCATCAATTTTGGACAACAGGGATGCCTCTCAAGGTTACTTCTCGAGGTTGAGAGATTCCTTGCCACAACAGATCCTCAGAAAGTGACTAATAGTATACTAAATTTTGAAATCTTAGCTAAGTAATATAAGGGATTGATTGTGCATATATAATCCTTTAGACATAAACCATTGACCAAGTCTGAGACTAGGATTAAATCTAACTGCACCTAGACTGTTTTCTGAGGAAGGGGTTTAGAAAGCAAGGGGGTCCTTTCTGAACCTCATGACTCGATGGGAGGGTCCCCCTGACAATTTTGTCTCACCCTGTCCTCTCTGCAGTGAATAATCAAGTGTACCTTGCCATCGAATCTTGTTAAACCACTGTTGCAATTACCATTGAACTTTGTTAACTCATTGTTTTATATCAGCAAAGAATATTTTTGCTTCTCTCTCACTCCATCTGCAACAACTTGACGTGCCTAATAACGTTTCATTTTGTGGAAATTAACATGTGCATAAGATTCTATGAATAAAACTGCTGCTGTCATATTTTCTATGGTATTATCTCAGGTGAATATGTACAGTAAGAAAGTGGACTTTGTTTTCTTTTCCAATCTTCAGTTTCTTAAATAAGATAGTATTTTCCAACTCAAAACGTTTGACAAGAAAAATAAACCTGTTACAATCATTCAGGTATTTTTCTTTTCAGTTTGGTCCAATGTTTGAAGCAATTAAAACAGCATGAATCTTGCTAATTACAGTGTGCAATGTATACAGTTACCTAACAGGTAAATACTTTGCTGCATATGAAAACAATTTTCAGACAAAAAGTAGGATAGTCTTACAGATGCACAAGCATTTTCATTCCAGTTAATCAATTTGTCCACAGGCTTTATTTAGTGTTGACTCACCATATATAATACAACATTTTAACAGTTAGGTTTTGAATCCTGGTAGCTGTCCAAGTAAATGAATTTCTCTGCCAACATATCTTAATGAAGGGTGTGACTAGACTTTACATAAACTTATCAAGGGTTCATTAAATATTGTTCTCCTACTGTGCTGGAGCAGATCATGTGCTCCTTTAGTCAATTATTAGATTAGCTCTTTATTTTCAGATTAATTTTTTGAAGTACTTGAATACAAACCTCACTGTAACTAAGCCATTTGTAACTGCAGTTTTAAGTGGAAGACCAGGCAGTAATATTCTATTGTTAGAGTCCTAAACTATACAACTGTTCTTTCCATCACATTTTCACATTTGTATATTTTGTATGCAATCTCAAAAGCATACAATACTATGAATCAAAAGTGCAACAAAATGTTTTGGGATGGGATGGAAGGGTCCCATGGTTAAGAATCAGGACTAGATTAGTGGCAAGACCTTGCTAAGCACAGTGAATGTTTGACAAAGATAAATACAGAAATCTTTTTCCAGAAATTTGCTGACATGAAGCATACATTAAAAGTTATCTTCAAATAAATTGCCACAGGACTGAGCCTGGGGCTGTTCAGTCATATTTGACCGATATCGCCAATTACACACATCCTGGGGACTGCGTCTACCTCTCCCCAAAGCCAGGAAATCTGTGGCAAAAATCATCCTATTGGCAGGAGCACCCATTCAAACCTCAATCTGTAAATCTGCCTCCCTATTCTCTTCCCCTCCCCTCATCCCTTTCCCTTCATTTTAGAGAGCACAAACTGTCCTGGTTTCCTGAACTTGAGTGAACTGCCACACTGCACAACTGAGCTGCATGATACTGTAAGGACAGCATACTCTTGACCTGGTTAGAATGAAGTAGCAAAACAAATATGAAATGAGCTTTGCAGTGTTGCCTGCTTTACACTGGCTTTCCAAGTTTTTAAGTGATTATACCACATGGTTGCATATTCATGTCCTATAGCTATTACTTTCTTAATAACTTTCAAATTTATTGTTTGAATCTAACCAGTGGGGTAGAGGTTTCAAGGATTATAACACCTGACAAATGAATAAATAGAAAATACATTTACTGCTGTTCCTAATGAGGAAAAATGTTAACAATCTCACTCAGGCCTTGAGACTCCACAAAGAGAGAGTTTTCAGTGGTTCTGTTCCTCACAGTATGCCTGCACTTTTCTCAATTCTTCTCACAGAGTTATTTTTGTTTACAACTCAAGCAGGAAGAAATAAAAAAGCCAGCTCAAGGCTTAAAAATCTTTCTTATATGGTATTGTAGCTGTAGATTTAAAGCATCTAATTGGACATCTTCAGAAAGTATATATTAAACCAGCACTTCAGGAGCCAAAGAGCTTTTACCATCTTTTATACCTTCCTGACAGTGGCCTTAAAGAAAGAATGGGAATCAATGGACTCAAGAAACTAATGGACCTGCCGGTTCTCTGAACACTTCTAAGAACCATGATCTAGACAAGTGACCAAAGATAATGAAAGGAGTGAAAAACAAAGGCACAGGAGAGAGGAGAATGAAATCTATTCTGAAAGCATTTCAGCATTTTTTCCTTTCTCTTTTTCTACTGTGCTGTTTATCTGCCTTTGTCTCTTGACTGTTTGTTGTAATTCAAACCATTTACCACAATGTCCTGGCTTCAGCTGGGATAGAGTTAATTTTCTTCATAGTAGTTTCTATAGTGCCGTGTTTTGGGTTGAGTATGAGAATAATGTTGATAACACACTGATGGTTTAGTTGTCACTAAGAAGTGCTTACACTAGTCAAGGACTTTTCAGCTCCCCATGCTCTGCCAGGGGCACAAGAAGCTGGGAGGGAGCACAGGCAGGACAGCTGACCCAAACTGGCCAAAGGGCTATTCCATACCATATAGCAACATGCTCAGTATAGAAACTGGGGGGAGTTGGCCAGGGAGCAGCAATCACTGCTCAGGGCCTGGTGGGGCATCGGCCAGCAGATGGTGAACCATTGCATCACTTGTTTTTTCCTGGGTTTTGTTTCTCTCTCTCTTATTGTTCTCCTTTTCATTACAATTGTTATTACTATTATTATTATTGCTGTTATTTTATTTCAATTATTAAACTGTTCTTATCTCAACCCACGAGCTTTCTTACTTTTGCCCTTCCAATTCTCTCCCCCATCCCATTGGGGGGGGAGGTTGAGCGAGCAGCTGTGTGCTGCTTGGTTACGAACAAGGGCTAAACCACCACACATTTAGCAGAGGTTGCTATAGCTAAATTGTGAAAGCATTATGTATTTTTGTTTTTCAAGCTCTTGCACTCCATAAAGGAACTACATTTTTAGGTTGAAGTGCATTGTGATTAAAATATTTGTTGTGGTTTAACCCAGTGGGCAGCTAAATCCAACATAGCCGCTCACTCACCCCCCCACAGTGGGATAGGGGAGAAAATCTGAAGGGTATAAATAAGGGAACTCGTAGGTTGAGATAAAGAAAACTTAATAGACAAAGCAATGTTTTGTGTGCAAGCAAAACAAAATAAGGAATTTATTCACTACTTTCCATTGATAGACAGGTGTTCAGCCATCTCCAGGAAAGTAGGGCTTCATCACACGTTAATGGTTACTTAAAAAGACAAATGCCATAACTCTGGACGTCTCCCCTTTCTCCTTCTTCCCCCAACTTTGTATGCTGAACATGTTGTCATATGGTATGGAATATCCCTTTGGTCAGTTGGTGTCAGCTGTCCTGGCTGTGTCTGCTCCCAACTTCTTGTGCATCCCCAGCCTGCTTGCTGGTGTGAGAAACAGAAAAGATCTTGATGCTGTGTAAGCACTATTCAGCAATAGCTAAAACGTTGGTGTCTTATCAACAATGTTTTGGTCATAAATCCAAACACAGCACCATACAAATTGTTATGAAGAAAATCTTGAAACTTTTAAGACAAAACAAAGTATAGGTCTTCTGGAGTTTAGGCCCTAATGTCAGGCATCATTTGTCTACAGAGACAGAAGAGTGTACTTGTGTTCTCATTCTCTGTTCACAGTAGTTGGATGGAAGATCAAAACAATGCTTACCTTATAATTAACAATGAAACTATGAGAAGGAAGCTTTTTGCAGAAAATCTGCAGCTTTTACATTTTAGTAGATAGAAGAAACCTTTACTATAGTGATGTAACTTTTATCCCTGTCACGTCTTTGTTACTCATCCTAGCAATTGCTTTAGTGATGGACTTGCACCATCTTCTCTGAAAGCCATTCCTTAAAGTACACTGTACTTCAGGCAAAAACAAATGGCATTTTCTGCACTCCAGGAAGCTGCTGATAAAATAAAGGAACTCAAACCACAAATAGATTACTTCTATCTCAGGAAAAACAAATCAGCAAAGTAAGAACAATCTTGCCAAGATATAGAAATGCACTCTTTGTTACTTCATTTTTTTTCCACTAAAGAACCTGTCACTACAAATCTTTCTTTTTCTCTGACTTTCATTCTGATCTGCACTGTAGTTATCCGATCACTAGCAATGAAGTGCAGCTAAAACATATTCTTGACTGGATTTAGAATTTGGTCTCCCAACATTAGATCTTCTGGTGTTTAACACTCTATTAAAAGCCAGAGATCACTGGTATTTCTACTCTGATACTCTGTACATTTTAGAACTTTTGGAAAAAAAAAAAACAACTTCTCATCTGTATCAGAGAGTGATCTAATCTGAGCTAGATTCCAACAAAATAGTATTGCATTTAGACAACCCAGCATATACCTTGACTGCATAAAATAAAGTTTCAGGGAAGGAAACATTATCTTCAAAAAGGCAAACTTTGTACACCTCTGCTTTATTTTCTTTTTCTTTTGCATTTCTCAGAGTTCTTTGTAATGATGCCAGGCTAATTGGACAATTTGCTTCCTTCCGTCATTCAAACACTGCCCATGCTATAATTCCTGTATGCAGTCTGTACTACTGCACAGGAGTACTGCATTCTGCTTATCTGTGAATGTCTCAACATTTCTACCTGATGTTTTTGACTTAAGTACAGATATAATAGAATCAAAGCAGACGCAAGATGATAGCATCGAGGTATTATTCTTATTGATAACTGATCTGTGTCTTGGAATTTCACTGATCGCAGGGTAGAAAACAAACTGAGAGAGCAATACTAAAGGAATAGGAAAATGGAAAATGAATAGATGCATATGGAGCACATGTAACTGAAAGCAGTAAACTCCCATATTTTCATCCCCCTCTAGAAAGGAAATGTGGCAAAACAGGACTAATAGAAATGGAGGCAGGATATGAAATAGACTTGGCACACCAAACAGAAATACCAGATAGAAATTTCTCACATAGGAGGAGAGGTTAGAAATAACAAGGGAAAATATAATTAGAGTACCCGCAAAAGGCGGGGGGGATGGAGGGAATGGATTGAGATAAAAAGGCAAAACTGGAAACAAAGGACTAAATAAGAAGAAACAAACAAATACAGAAGATCAGACTGCAACATGATGCAAAGGCCAAGGACAAAAAGCTGACAGAGAGACAGAATCATAGAATCATAGACTCATTAAGGTTGGAAAAGACCTCTGAGATCATCTAGTCCAAACGTCAACCCAACACCACTATGCTTACTAAACCATGTCCCCATGTGCCACATCCACACATTTTTTGCACACCTCCAGGGATGGGGACTCCACCGCCTCCCTGGGCAGCCTGTTCCAATGCCTCACCGCTCTTTCAGTAAATAAATTTTTCCTAATATCCAATCTAAACCTCCCCTGGCACAGCTTGAGGCCATTACTCCTCGTCCTATCACTAGTAACTTGTGAGGAGACCAATACCCACCTCACTACAACCTCTTTTCANGTGACCAAAGTGCAGGACCTGGCACTTGGCCTTGTTAAACCTCGTACAGTTGACCTCAACCCATTGATCCAGCCTGTCCAGATCCCTCTGCAGAGCCTTCCTACCCTCAAGCAGATCGACACTCCCGCCCAGCTTGGTGTCATCCGCAAACTTCCTGAGGGTGCACTCAATCCCCTCATCCAGATCATTGATAAAGATATTAAATAAGGCTGGCCCCAAGACAGAGCTTTGGGGAACGCTGCTTGTGACAGGCCTCCAACTGGCTTTAATTCTGTTCACCACAGCTCTCTGGGCTCAGTCATCCAGCCAGTTTTTAACCCAGAAAAGAGTACACCTGCCTAAGCCATGAGCTGCCAGCTTCTCCAGGAGAATGCTGTGGGAGACAGTGTCAAAAGTGAGACTACAAAGAAAATAATGGGCAAATAAGAATTAGTAACAAGAATATGTTTTGTAGGACAGTTAGATAAAAGTAATAGATTTTAAGAAAAAGACAGAGGAGGACAGGAAAGAAAAAAATACTTTTTACCAAAGTGTCCAGTCACTCTCATTACCTAATGCAACAATATTCAGACAACAGTATTTTGGGTTTAAGTAGGAAACAATCAGGGCTAAACATCTAATAACCATTGAAAAAAAAAAAAAAGGTGATGAACTTGAATATCCATCTGAGGAATGTAGCTCTTCACAACTTCCTCCTTTTTCAGCTGTTGATTCAACAATAGTGAATAGAAGGAAAGGGGAAATAAGTTAGAGTAGTAGCTGGGAGGGTATTCTTATTTTTCTTCAGATACTCGATTTGCAGTTCTTGAAACTCTAGGGGAATGGAAAATTTTCCTCATCATACAGGTTTGGGTTATAGCAATGCATTCCATGTATAGGGCATCTGTCAGCCAAAGTCCTTTCATCTTCAGGGAAATCTGAGAATGTTGTAGCTACCCTACAGGCAGAGGGAAGAGAGCAGACCAGTGCCACGCCAATTATACCATTTCTCAGAGGGATCCATTACAAGCGCTTAAACTCCTTCAATTCTGTTTCATAAAGGCAGTCTGTGTCAAAAGCTGAAAGTCACTGGTTGAATTCTGAGCTGAAGATCTTCAATCTCAAGGATTTGGAGGAGCGGAATATAACTGATGCCTCCCATAATGATGAATAATCTTTGAAATGCTAACAACCATGCTGCATGTCCCATATTTCTCTATTTGTGCACAGTTCATATGCAGCTAATGGTGGATAAAATATGCAGGGACAAACAACTATAGTAACGTTTTTCACTTTTTTTTTTTTTTTCCAAAAAAAATAACAGAGTCAATGAAAATATTTTTATACTTTACTTTGAATTTAAATTTCTTTCTTTTTTCCCACCCCTGGGTGATGCTCATTAATAATGATGACTATCTGTTGAAAATTAGGTCTTTATAACATTTCACATGTCTGTGTCATTCAACTTTTGGCAAAGTGCCATTTGGAATTTTATGCGGGATACTAATCAGTCCTTGGGGAGAGGAAGAATTCACTCTGAGGTAAGCAGCAAGGCCCCTAATCTGTCCTTACACAGGTAGGAAAGATGTAAAGAAGTGACACCACAGCAGTATAATTTAGGCTAGAGAGGAACTCCAGAGGTTATCTCACCCAAATCCCTGCTCAGAGCAGGGTCAACTTCAAAGTTCAATCAAGTTGCTAAAGGCTTTGTCAAGTTAATCTGAATATATCTAAAGATGGAGACTCCATAGCCTTGGGCAATCTCTTCCAAAACTTAACCATTCTCTTTGTGAATATTTTTTTTTCCTTCCTTGAGTTAGATTTTGTCTTGCTACAGCTTGTGCCTACTGCCTCTTGCCCTTTTACTGTACATGTCTGAGCCAAGGCTGCCTCCACCTTCTCTATAACCTCCCCTTCAAGAGTTAAAGACAGCAGTCAAGTCTTCCCTTAGTCTTGTCTTTTTCAGACTAAAAAGAATCAGTCCTCTCAGATTCTCTTTGTGCATCACATGCTCACCTAAGCATCTTGGTAGACCTCCATTGGAACTGCTTCAATGTCAACCTTGTATGGGAGAGACCAGAACTGGGCACAGCAGTCCAGATGTGGTCTCACTACCTGCCTCACTGACATACTAACTCCACATTGGGGGGTGTGTGTGTGTGTGTGTGTGTGTGTGTGTGATTTAGTTATGCACTTTTTCCCCTCAGAAAGTTGCAAAAAACAATGCTCTTGAAAGACAACAATTGTATGGAACCTTTGCATTAGCAAAGGAGAACAAAATCAAGGAGGACCTTCCCCAACATTTAGGCCCAGGGCCATAAAACAGGAAAAGGCATCACCCTTGGCTAAGACTGGACTACCTCCTTTATGGTTCACGGACAATTTTTCTAAATACGAAATTTAAGAAAGGTTAATTTACTGAGGGTTTCCAAAGATCAACAAAATTCATATGGTGAAGGAAAAAAAGATAATTTTCTACAGAAAACAGGAGTTTTAATAAAACTCATAATTACCTCCACTATTACTCAAAATTCATGGCAGGATATATTATGCAGTTTTGCTAAAGCTTGGGTCCTGGGTTTGGGTTCACATGAAAAAAAGATGGAGGGAGTGCAAGAGTTAAAAAAGGACAGATCAAGGATGCCTTTGAGAGAAAAACAAAAGACTAAGTGCAAAGACATTACTGAGAGGACACTAAGTGTCATGAGATGATAAAATTCTTGTGTGGGTCTCAGCGGGGATAGATGAACTCTTGGGAGATACACCCAAGGAAGATACCTCAGAACATCTGTCAGTAATAAAGGTCCAGGAGAAGATTTTCAAATATACAACTTTCCTACAACAGATTATTAAAATTTGTTTATGATTTTAGGAATCTTCCATATTCTTCTGTGCAGAATGCATTGCATTTCAAAGAAAGAAAATTCAATTAGCTGAATGGAGAGATGTTGCTCCACCTATTGCAGTGAAAGCAAGGAGAAAGGAGTTTCAGCTGCATGAAGTGCAAGTATAACATGGCAACAGTGGGAAGCAGTGTTACTTATTCTTTTTATACAGTGCTCATCTCAATGACATCACTGTCTGTGCCTGAGAAGACGTAAAGCACCATATTCCAAAGAATATAATTCTTGAAGATACCATCTTACGCCAACTCAAGTTCTTTGAAAAGCCTTGCAGTTATGTTCCCTTACTAAGTCTACCACTGACCGTTACGTAGGTGCCCTTGTTCAGACCAGAACCTGTCCTCACCTGCTGTCAAACTGTGTTGCTGCCTTGAGCCTGTCAACATAGCAATGTGAATGTCCATAGAAATAATAGGCATTCCTCCCTCTACACCAAATTAACTTGCGCTCACTGTGGCATGTACCCAACTTTTGCCTCAGCAAGAGAGAGATGCCTTCATCAGTATATTTCTTCACTAATTAAAAGTCTAGATTAATGCCAAGTAATAAAAGTATTTACCAGGAAGAGCTGCAGGGAACACTCCATTTTTTATGTCCTGTTTGTATTTAGTGCCAGAAAGGAAGGGGCCTTGTAACAGAGAACAGAAATCAACGAGCACCTGAGGCACCACTCTAAATTGGATGCAAATTGATAGAATAAGAATTAAGAGGATGCAGTCATGCAAATATTTAAACAGAGCAACCTGCCTTAATCTATAAGGAACTCTATTCCCAGGTGTTATAGTTCTTACCTCTAGATATCAGCTCTATGTACTTTGTTAACTCTGAGCAACAGAAAAAAAATTAAAAATCTGTCCCTTTGTTACAGACAGAGCATATTGACTAAAGCTGCCTGGAAGAAAAAATAGGTTTATTACACCATACCCAGAGGAGGAGAGCCTATTTTCCATATATTTTTTTTAACCAACCACTGTTTAAAATTATTCTTGAGATGGTTTGTTTACTTCTCTTCTCCATCCAAAAAACCCATAGAGGTTTACTTATCAAAAAAACCCAGTTTTCACTAAACCATTGATAACAATCACAATTAAATTTAACCTGCAATTTGAAGTAACTCAAATTATGCCTCAAAGCTCTGTGGCATGTTCACTGCTTCTGCATCAAGTCTCATTCCTCATCAAACCTTGAAGTTTTGCATTCCCCATGGACTGCATTTTCTGTTCTATCTTTTAATGTTATGAACACTTCCAACACTACAGAAGTAAATAATTTGTTCATTAATCAGTTTCCTCAATATCAACTTTGTTTGTTCATTACTCTTGTAACTTGCCAAAGCAGGATTTTTATTGTCTTTGTTAAAATGCATTTACCTTGCAAATATTCAAAATCAGTTTTGTTATTCCATTTTCTGGTCTCATTCTTACATGGTGGTACTTCTTGTTGAATAATATGAATGCAATTTCCATAATGAAAATATAAAGACAAATTAACTGTAATTTGTTAAACATATGCAATATGGCAGCATCCTGCTGACACCCCTGCACAGATGTAGAAGCAATTTAATTATCAAGACGTTACTCTCCCTGTAAAATACTGAGAGCTGCTAAGAAGCAAGACATACACAACACTTGAGGTTGTTCTTTCTATTTCACCTTCACAAACATCATATGCATTTAAAGATAATGAAGATGGGACACAAACAAAAGAAGCTTACTCAGCCCTTTGCTAGTATGACTCTGTTCAATCATGGTGTTAAATTCATGTAATTAAAGTTTTAATGGTCTTCAGATACATTATAGAAAAAAATCCTCTTTACTCACTAGTTATATTCTCATAAAAGATTTATTTCTAAATCAAGTTATAGTCTCAGTGGAAACTTTTTTTTTCATTAAAGAGCACATATGAAGTTCAGGAATGATGCTCCTGTCAAAGTGAAAACACATATTTACATTGATAAAGCTAGACTTAAAAGATCAGATCTGAAATCACACTACTTCTGGCTTGTGACTTGCTTAAATATTTTGAGAAGCAGGATGGAAGTGGTGCAGAGAATATGCTTACAGATTATCTTCATTCAGAGATATTTTTATTCTATCATTCATGAGTACAAAATATATAATGAAGATATACAAGAAAATTATGTTTTCTTATAGTACAGCAAGTATAATTTTAGGAAAAAGACAACATCCCTAGTTACATGATCAGGTACAAAGCAAGCTTCCTCCAGAAAGTCAACTCATATATGACTCTTAAAAAGAGTCCAGTTTAAAATGGGTTTTGTATCCCTGCTGCCTTGGAAGTCCTGGAGCTATTGACACAGTCTGCAACTCATGAAAAGGCAGTGAGAAGGTACTTGATAATGATTCACTATGACATCCTGCACAACTACTTTTGCTAAGACTATAGAACTTTACTGCAAGTTAAATCTGGCTTCTTACTGTTTGCTAAATGAGATTAATTGGAGAAGTATGAATGCTGGATTAGGAATAAGAGCATTTAACTTTTTATGCATTGCAACTCAGGTTTGATTTGGTTGTATGGTAGCTACAATTAGAGGAAGATGCTGCCCTCTTTCCTCAATTCTGATTCAATATATCAAAAGTAAACTCAAGTCTCTGAGAAAGACATTCCTGAAGAAGATAATTGTAATAGCTCAGCTCTACAGATTTCTGTACATTAGCTGAAGTGTTGTAGGGGCAGACCTTCAGCTGGCATTTCAGCTCCATTAACTTTCAATAGCACTATAAAGAATTACACGAGCTGATGATGTGCTCCATGATGTTTAATATCTGATGACCAGAGAAAAGTGGATTAAAGCAAGATCAAAGGCATATAGGCTACTAACTATATAGATCAGTCTGAGTTTCAGCTTAAATTTCTTTGTGGGTTTCATCTTCACTTATTTCAAGCATCATATTCAAAGACAGCAAAACATTGCTTAGCTGAGATCAGGATTCAGGATGATCATCCAGTTATGATGTAACACAATCTATTAAATAGTTTTCTACTTGCTTTTCAGAAAAAGAATTCTGTATTTCCTTAAAACTGAAAATATTTTGTGTGTGTTAGTTTATCACATGATACATAAAACATTTAACATGTTCATATTGTACTTGAAATTTGCTTTTTTTCCACTTGAGGATTTATGTATAAAACTTAAACTATCAATTGCATAAACTTTCAGTACGTATCTATAACCATTTGTGATGATGCAGTACTGATTCTTATATTGATAGTTTAGATCTCAGACTTGAACTACAAATTTTCATATATAGGAGGCACTAACATGCAGATTCACAAAAAAACTATAGAAAATTACACAGTGGAGGAAAGTAGTCACTGAGAAAACAAAGAATTTTTAAAGTTTAAACAATACCTGCCATTTCAAAGCACTTTTCCCTCCAGAATCCCAAAACCAGTATTTGATACTGGTGAATATATCCTGATCACAGACCAAAATAATGTGCACCTTTATCCAAGATTTTTTCCCCTTGGATATTTCAGATTTAAAAATAAAACAAACAAACAACAAAAAAAACCCACATAGAAACTATCAAAAAATGTCAAGCAGTTTCTAGCATGCCCATATTCAAAATGTAGTAAAGTTGTAATAAATTTATCTCAAACTCCTGAAACTCTTTTTGATTAATCTAAGTACATGCTGGAAACTGTATCCTTGTAGGTTTCCTACTCATTAAATTGTGTATAAATAAATCAAGAATTTCCTAAAATGGACTGAAACCCAGAGTAAGAGATTTTTGAACTGAACTGAGTTATTAAGCTAGAGATTCAACGTATAGTGCACCCTTCTCATATATTTGTCATAGGCAAGGTTAGTTTATAAAAGCTCTGTTTTCCAGGTCATGACTTGGAAACAGGTGTCTGAAGAATTTCATTCGCTTGAAAATGAACTACGTGAAAGAGAATTGAGATGCCTTTCTGTATATACTTTATTGACAGTAATTTAGTATGGTACACAGACTGTATAGATTGTCACACAACAGGTTTATCCTGGATTCTTCAAAGTATTCTTCAAAGTGATTTTACCTTTTTCTAGCCCATCCACCCTCTCCTCTGCACCAGCAAGAACAGCAGTCATTTACTTCTGCTCCACTCAGGAACAACCCAACACAAAGAGCTGGATTGTGCCAAGATATACACCGAGACCCTCACATTTAAGTGTAAAGCCAATGATATGAACAATGAGAAAAAAACTATTCCTGCATTAAATGAGAAAGCTGCTGTGCAGTCATCTCGTTACTACTGACTGATAGCAAAATGAAGGCCAAGCAGCTTAGTGACCCACTTACATGAAATAAGAACATTTAAATCTATATTTCTTCAAGTACCTTCATTCCGTTTGCACAACATTACTTACCATGTGTCCTAGTAATAAGAAAGCAGATTAGAAAAAAAGTTATGGGACCTCTGTCATTGTAGAGATTATTCCTAATAATTTATGTGCTTAGATTTCAAAATCATCAATGTGTTTCTGCTTTCCCAGGCAAGCTTTAGTAATAGGCTTGTAATTCTTGTTTCAAGTTACACAAAGTCTAGTGGGAGAGTCTGAAGCCAAGGCCAAAGCATTAGGACCAATGTATAGGGAAGTGCTGGAATACAAGCCAAGTTTGGAAAGAGTGAAGAAAATGGTGGTGACTAAAAAGAGTCAAAAACTGGTTCCAGTTTGTCCTTCTAGATTGTTTCTTCACTAAATTAGTCTTTATCAAAACCATGTCAGCTGAAGAGATAAAAGTAAGCCAAAATGAAACTTCAGAAATATTTGTTATCAGCATTCAATCAAGAAATTGCACAGAAAAGTATTCATGATCACACAATTATAATACAGCTTACTCCCATGAAGGAAAAGAGGTAAACCGATCGAAATATAAAATACAAGAAAATTTGACCCAATTCAAACATTGCAAAGTGTGATTTTAAATTCATGTGGCTGGAGAGAGGTAGAGGGGCAAAAAATCTAAAGCTGCAAAGAACACTGTTTTTCTAATTACATCTGGAATAAACTTCATTTGAATAATTTGCCTATTACAAGATACGATTTCCAGTTTTGACAAGATTCCTTACTATATGACATTGCTGGATGCCATGGTAATACTTTAAAGCAGAAAGGCTTAAACTCAGCGTCTTTCTAGGAAGCATACAGTAGGCTTGAGGAAAATCAGGATTAGATGATATCAGCAAGCAGAGGGATTAGCTACAGTTCCACTATAAGAAAACACATGTGGCTGCTTATATTTAAGAAAAGGGTGAGGGTCATTTGTCTGAATAATGCAACTATGGCAAAAAAATTAATTAGCAAGTCAAAACCACATATTAACATTTTTTTTTACTCCCTTATGAATTAAGTCACTGTGTTGATGAGACTAGAATAATAGTTCGCAAATATATTCTGTATATATCAGATGTACTAGGCTTCCATTTGAAATGGATGCAAATTGTCCTCCACTTGAATCCTCACTTTTAAAAGAAATCTGCAGCAGAATTGCACACAAATCTGAACTGCTCAGAGATTTGTATCTCCTATTATTAATACAAAGTGCTTTATAGTATAATTCATACATTTATATTGGGGTCAGAAAAGTCGCTTACTAGGATATACTTTCTATCAGAATGTGACAATTTAGTTGGAAACAATTAAGAAAAACTATGTTTTATTTCATAGTTTCAAAAATGAAATGGAAAATTTATTAGACTTTTTTCTAGTCTTATTTTGGCTCATGTGCTAAGAATCTCTGAAAATATGTCTTTTTATTTAGATGACCTACATTTCCACAACTATGTTGTCACTGTTTAACCCCACTTGGCAACTAAGTACCACATGGCCACTTGCTCACCCTCCCCCCATGATGGGATGGGGGAGAGAATCAGAATAAAAAAAATAAAAGCTGTGGGTTGAGATAAAGGCAGTTTGATAGGACAGCAAAGAAAGAAAATAATAATAATAATAATGATAAAAGAATATACAAAAATGAACAGTGCAATTGCTCACCACCCGCTGACTGATGCCCAGCCAGGCCCTGAGCAGCGATCACTGCCCCCTGGCCAACTCCCCCCAGTTTCTATACTGAGCATGACGCCATATGGTATGGAATAGCGTTTTGGGCAGTTGGGGTCAGCTGTCCTGACTGTGCCCCCTCCCAGCTTCTTGTGCACCTGGCAGAGCATGGGAAGCTAAAAAGTCCTTGACTAGTATAAACACTACTGAGCAACAACTAAAAACATCAGTGTGTTACCAACATTATTCTCATCTGAAATCCAAACCACAGCACTATAAGCAGCTACTAGGAAGAAAATGAACTCTGAATTAAGCTGAAACCAGGACATATGCTTAGTAAAGCTGATGAGAATGTTCAAAGAAAAAAGGATGCCTAATATTTCAATATCTACATGCAAAATGTCTTTGGGAAACTAACAGTTTTGGCATGTATCAAAAGAATATTTATATGCCTTTATGCTGGAAAGTCCATTAAATACAAATGTGTAATTAAAAAAAAGGACACCAGTTTGTTTACAGGCTTTGACACTGGCTTTTTCTAGGACATACACAGCATCAACTAAATCTCTTCTCAGCAAGATCACTTTTCACAAATGGAGACTATCAAAGATAATTGCAGTTCACAAATGTATTTTTAAACACATTCCATGATTTGATAAACTATGTCACCCTCCTTCTGAACTTCTACAATGATACAGCTTATAAAATGTTCAGCAACATTTTCCTGTGAAGAAATTACTGTGCTTACATGATTCTACAATTATTAGCTGGAATATCAAGAATCCAAGATAGCTAACTCTTCAAACTGCATCTAGTAAGTAGTAATTAGAAAAGGAAGGAAGGTATAAGATTGACATTTAGCTTTGGGAGAATCTGGACCTACATGTAGTCCCAGTGTTATGTTTCTCACTGCGGAACCTTCCTCAGAGCCCTAGTGATGGGACTTATGCAGGAAACACCAGAGGGGCCACCAGGGACTGTCTTCCCTGTGTCACTTCTATTCCACCTTGCTGGGTGACAAATGACTAGTGAAATTCTGCATCTCATATGCACAGACTGTGAAAGCAAAACCAGTGATATTATTTGTTTTATCTAGATAGTGAAATCAGGGTCATACTGAAGTTAATCAATGTATGCAATCAACTTCAGTTAAGTATGATTCCATATTAGCAGACAGTGTGGCCTCCAGGGAGATCAGAATGAAGTTCTGCAGGAGCACAAGGGCAAATTATTGGCCACCCAAAAAATTATTTGCACATTCATTTAATTTTCTGTACTTGAACAGCTTCACCAGACCTGGGGGCAGGGTACACTCATGTTTATAAAGTTAAGTACATGTGTAAATATTTGCAGAATCTGTGTCCATGTGCTTCACGTATTCTGCCATTTCTGCCATTTCAACTGGTCACATCACTTAACATCTTCCTGCTAGTCAGAATAACCAAGAATGCATAGCAATCATTATAAATTTATGATGTGACTGATTTCAGGGGGAGTGTTAAAAATCTTTTAGAGCATAAAATGCATCTTACAAAATGTCAAATGTTGGTGGCTCTCTCACTTTTCTGTAACTGAAATATGGCTAATTCAAAATGTTGTCCAAAAACTGTCTTCTGGACTGAGAACATGAATGCCAGGTTTAAACCCAAAGAGGATTAAAATGAGATTTAATAACAGAAACACTGTCAGATCCTTAACTATAGCAGAGCTTGCAGGCACAGCAATAATACCAGCAACAGTTGTTTGCAGATGTTCTTGTCATTTTAATCATCCAGTTAACAGAATTAGCAATGATCCACAGTTGTCTTTAGTATTCTGTTTGCAAACTGTTGCACTGAAAAGATGAGGGGAGTCATGACAGTTTAATAGAAAAACATTAGCTTTTTATAAGATTTATCACTTATGGTATTTAAATGTGGAGTGCTGGTAACACTATTAAATATTTTATTTCAGGAACATTTCCCTTATATTTTTTTACTGCAACTTTTATCTAAAACAAAGTTAGACTACTTGTCTTCTGTAACTGTTACTGCCATATATTCTTGCATAGTAACGCCCCACGTAGCACATAATACCAGGTTACCCATTATATGCATTGCAGCCGTTACCTTTCATGTTATCAACTATGTATCAAGCATATCTTAAAAGCCCTATCAAGATGTAATTGAGGAATGAAAATAACCTCCACAGAGTTAAAGAACAGACAAAAATATATTCTCGTAAACCTAGATTTTGTTTCTTCACTAGTTCTGTCTATTTTGCAACTTTGTCTAGAATTTTTCTGGCTAGTTTTGCTCTAGATAGGATCAGGTACTAAAGGATTCAGCTGCAACAGCTATGAAAGGCACACATAAGGTGCCAGATGAGCATAGCAAGCCCCAATTATCATGGCTAAATTGCTGTCTGTCCCCAGGCAAGCTAGTTTTAAAACAGAGTTGGCATGTTTACACGTGGTGCAGTCAAGCCGCTAGACTGAAACACAAACACATTAAAGTTGTGCTGTAAGCGGACAGAGAGATCATGTAGCCTGAGAATTATGGCTATACTTTCATGCTTCAAGACTTCTTCCTAAATACTTATTACCATTAAAACAGTGCCTGCAGTCCAGCCAAGATTCAGACTGCCTGCTGTGTTAAGCACAGTGTAACCACAGAATAGGGCTACATGCTCCTTGAGGCAGGTTTTAACAAAATCTCTGAGTTTGCAGATGATACTAAGCTCATTTTTGTCTGATGGCAGTAACAAGTCATTCCAGAAAGAAATCACAAAAGTGAGAGGGCAAAAGGTAACATCAGGTGTTCTTCACTGTAGTTGAATATAAGGTAGTAAGACATCGAGGGAAAAATAATCTAGACTATGCCCACACAACACTGACCTCAGAAGTAGCAGTTGCAATTCAGGAAAGAGACATTTGGTTCATCAACTGTCCACTCCAGTCATCAGTTCTGTATGCAACAGCAGCCAAAAAAGTCAACAATATACTGGGAAGAATATTGAGAACAAGGCAAATGTATCATATTGGTGTCATGTAAAACTGAGAAGTGCCCATATCCCGAATAGTGTGTGTTGCTCTGGTCTCTGCATGTCCAGGAGGACCTAACAATGTTAGAGATCCACTGAAATGCTAAAAGCAATAAAGCAGCTGCCTTACAAGGAGAGACTAAAAAGGCTGGGAAGTCTTCAGTTTGGAGAGGAGGGGGATAAGAGATATGATCAAAGTTTAGAAAACTCAAGATGGCAGTGGCTAAGACAATACCAAACCAAATTCACTAAGTTCCTCAGTACAAGAATAGATGGTGCTTGATAAAAATAGTAGGAGTTCATTTTCAAACAGATAAAAATATTTCTTTACAAAGAATGTAAGTCATACTTCTTCCCAGAATGTAGTAAATTTCTGGAATGTGCTGCCACAGGAGGTTGTGACAGCAGACAGTATCAGCACATTCAGAAGGGGATTAAAAAATTAATGGGCAGCAAATCCATAAACAAATAAGGGTAAGGAATAGTAAGGGATATATGTTTTTACATCTCTAACATGGCAGCTATGGGTGCCAAAATGCCTATATGGAGAACAGGCCACAGAAAGTAGTGAGGCTGGTGCTCTTCCTAAATAGCTTGTCTTATTGCTACTATTTTTTTCCCCATTTCTGGACACACTGCAATCAATACCAGCTAATACAAAGAGTATACAGAGCTAGCTTCTAGTCCCAGCCCCAAAAATCTATCTAATATAAAGTTCCCAAATCAAAGACTATCAGATATTAAACTGGCAATAGCAAATTGAGGACTAGATTGACTGGGTGGTTATTTTTTGTATTCTTAGACAAAGTTGAAGACAACTTCTTGATGCCTCTTAATTAAGCCATTTCCTAGGCTCTCAGTCTTCAGTACCATGTCCTGTTAGAGTACAGTTCTATTCTCCACAGTACCCTTCCATTAATCAGTCCCCATGCCTTGAAGCAACAGTGTTTACACTGAGGCCTCAGTAGGTTGCGCACACATCCTTTGTCTTTCATCCAATCCAAAGACCAATACTAATCACCTCTTTTTCCTCCAAAAGTCCCCACTTTTTCCTTTTGAAAGAGTGCAACAACAGCTCTGGGCTTTTCCAAGTGAAACTATCTTATTCCTAATAACTTCCCTGCTTGGCTAATTCAGGACCTCCATCCTGCATAACAATAGTCTCTTCAATTATGGCTCCATTCTCTTTGGATGATACCATTATACAGCAGCTATTTTGGGGGAAAGAAATTTAACAGCAACCAGTAGAGAATATTAAGCTCTTCATTTCCAAACTTGACTCAGTTAACTTAATGCAGGTCCTCTGAACGGAGTGCTTCAACAAATGTCCATACCCCAAACACTACTGGGAACTCAGGGGAAGCTGCAGCTACACACAAACATAAGGTGATACAGGTATTCTGCTGTGTCTTGTAAGGTGGTGACTCTTGCTTCCATAGTTTCCAGCAGATTTGGTGGAGTAGGCTAGCTTGGGATTCATCTTGTACAGAAAAAAACACATGCAGCTCAGCAGAAATTTCCAGCAGAAGCTGGAACTGGCTGATAAGCAACATCTTTTTTATATAAGAACTAATACATCTTAATTCCTCCGGGTTGGAGACTTTACATGAGCATTGTGTGGGGATATACTGTTCCTGTATGAAGCAGTGATTTGTAGCTTCTCACCCAATGGAGTAATAATGCTTACCTCAGGCACTCCCTGTCCTTAAGCTCTGCTAAAATTATCCTACTGTGCATTGTTAATTGTAGAAATAAAACTTTCATAGGTGTTTGTTTTCAAATTTGCAAGGCTGATACATTTAAATTCTGACTATGCATCTTCAACTTACCACTGGATGGCAACTTAAGCCCTACATGGTTAAAATGTTTGACAAGGTGCAGCTGCAGCTGTATATATAAACTCTCTGACTTTGCTAGGATTTCTCATATGCTCAAATCTTTTTCTGAAGTGAAGCTTTAGCCTATTAGAAAGGTGAACTATCTGAAGCATTGAACTTTTGAAAAGAAACTCTATAATCTCTTTATGTTGTTATACACTTGATCTGATAGAGGGTTTACAAAGGAAAAGTATGGATCCTACATTGCACTGGAACAAAATATGTGATTTTTGCAGTCTCCAAAAAGTACAGTAAAATGAGGGATCCTATAAACACTTTCATGCACTACCAGGAGAACTGTAGGCCAATATGCTGAAATTAGCCTGAACACAGGCAGAAGTTAAATTATATGGACTCTACTAATATATACATACTTGGCCAACTATCAGAAGTACATTATATACTGACCAAAAATATTTTTCTTTCTTTTTTTTTTTCCTTTGATATGGCAACTCAGGCAGTCTTCCACTGCTAAATTATATTAAATATATATTCTGAAGGCCATTGTGCCCATCTGTTGAAACTAAACTCCAGAAGGAGAGGCATGTTTTGTATTTGTTAGCTTATTGATACATTAGTTAACTTATAGATGTATTATGTTAGCAGTGTATTTCCTAGGCATGTATAAAGAGAGAAACCATGTCTTTGACAGTGCATCTGTAGCACAAAGATAACAGGCTCCTCATCAGTCACTGTTCTTAGCATCCAGGAAAGCAAGACATGCTGAAAGAATGAACTTGTCATTGCACTAATTTTAGCCGGCATCTTGCACAGGATAAAATATAGACATACTCCTACCTCCTTCAAGGAAGCTAATACTCTATATTCCTTTCCTTCAACTTCTGTGTATTGGGCAAACAAGTAAAGAGTCCTTGAAGACCTTCTGTACTTCTTAGTAGTACACATTCATGCTTCAGAGTGGCATAAAATGTGACTGTTGCTTTTATTTCTCTTTTCTGGGCAGTGTGCTTCACTCCTGAGTACAGGTGAGCACAGAGGAGTGCTGCAGTGTGCAGGGAAGCCAAAATTTCACTGCCAGTGGATTTCTTCACGAGCTTTTCAACTATTCTTCAGTTGCCTTAAAAAAGCAGAGGAAACCATTTTCTCTTATATAGAGGCTTTTTACTTTCTCTTGACCTTCCTATAAACAATTTAATGACTCCTTCTGGTTTTCTCTTTGCAATTTCACCAGTGTCAATATCCTTGCTATCACTGCTGTAGCAATGCCAATACTAGAGTATTCCAAGAAGCAGAATTTTTTATTATTTACTATATTCAAGAGATTTTTTTTTTCTCTAGGTCTCTGTGGTTTATTATAGTTTCTGAGTCTTTAAAATATACTTGGATAACATTTCCAAGTAGTTCTGTGTACCCACTGGAGTGGGAATTCCCTGTATATTAGAAAGTTACAGAAACAATTTTGAGCACCAGCGACACTGGATCTTCTCAATTTCTTTTAGCAGAAAAGCACAGAAAGCCATGCTCCTTAAGGAATATGCATTGTAGTAAAGGTGTGCATATTCCTAATTTTGTTCCATTTCCTAGGATTCTTCACTCCTAATTTCCTTTCTGAGCTGAAGCAAGTAGCACTCACCACAGATGGTACAAGTAGCTTATGTGAACACTAGTTTCCCTCTCACTCTCAGTATTATTACAATATTACCTTGAAGACCTCACTGTGCTTTGCTGTATATAAATATGTTAATTCTTAAGCCAAATTTACAAATTTACATTTACAAATTCATTTACAAATACATTTACAAATTCATTACAAATTCATTCATTCCATTTACAAACTCAATAAACACAAAACAGTTAAAAGATGGGAAAAGGGAATATTGTGTTGAAGATGAGAAGATGGGGCACAGGTTAATTACCAGTAAGTCAGACTCTCACCAAGACTGAATGAGTTAGAGAAAAATATCTGTCTCCTCCATTCAATTATAGCATACTTGTACCAGAAAGCCATCTTGAATCTTAGTTTACAGATGAAATAGAAAGACCCTACTTAGTAGATTACTTCTGTGTACACCAATTTCCCTTCTAATTGTTCCAATTCATATAAAAGCATGGATCCCTGGCTAGTTCAGTGAAAAATTGTGTTTGGTACTACTAAAGAAATAAACTCATTAATAATGTTTTTATTATTATCAAAAGCCTGGGCAAATATTCTTAGTTATGGGGAAGGTGCCTTTTTGGAAAAAAGTGTTATTAGATAAGGAACTGTTCAATAGTCAGTGACTGAAGCTGAACTTTCAAGTATATTGAAGCTAACTACCAGTGGGATGTTAGTCTTGATTTAATTTTTCGAAGATGATATATATTAAGATATTACATAACAAAGAAATCAGTCACCTCAAACAAACCAGACACCAGCCTAAAACACACAGTAGCTTAATTTTTAAGAGACTACATACCCAGTGATATTTTATTTTAAAATAATCCAAAATAACTTTCAAAAAGTTTTCCATTGCTAACCAAATACAAAACAAACGTGACTATATCATTCATCTGTGACAGTATACATTCTCCAAAACTAAATAAAGTTGAAGTTCCTCCACATTTCAAATGTGAGGATCAACAGCTGTGAGTATTTTGTTTTTTTTTTTTTTTTTAATCAAATCAGTATTTGGTGCGCACACAATACATGTACTATTTCTTCTTCAGTGTTCTATCCACAAGGCTAGAGTCAAGTTTTTGTTCACTGGTTCTTTTTCCTCTCTGTATTGTACATTTAGGGCCCCACAGTGCCCCTTCTTAATCACTGGGGTGGGTTCTCCTATACTCGCCTGGCAACAGACTTCGTGGTAAAAGAGAAACAATTATGACCCTAGAAGAGACACTTGGGACCATTCATGAGTGACTAATGTCTGAAGAGTTTGATGCCTCCTGATCCAGACAAGTAGACTGGAGAGCTGCCTAGAATTAAAAGGATTTGCATTTGCCTACAATCAAATTTTGTCAGGATTTAAATAGACTGGATCCCACCCACTGTGCATTTGCAGTGGGAGTCAAAACATGACTACTACAGCCTCAATGCAAACAAAAACACACTAAAAATACACAAAAAATTGTGACATCAGTATACTTCATGTACTCCATATACTTCATTAGTTAACTGTAAATATTTGGTATCTGAAAAGCATTGCTGGAAAGGAACTACTATTCTTTTTTTACAGATGGAGTGGAAGCAGGTTAAAAAAAAACCCACAGTTTAATAGATGGAATAAACAGTGCACTGATGTACAGACTTAATTTTAAAAATAGGTATCATCACTGGATACAATGACATGTATTTGATCAATTGACAGCTAAGTTATCTGTCTTGGTGTCATTTAGATGGACATTGAGATGCCATTTTTGGAAGAAAGAAAAATCCCAAATAATCATGGCATTATCAAACAAGTATTGAAGCTTGGCTTTATTAATCTTTAATAATGTTCATATTCTTTCATGTGACATTGCCTATCACTTACAGTTTTTTACCCAATTTGTTAAAGAAAGTGGTCTTCAATTTGGATGTTTCTCCCCAAGACTGTATGGCTGCATGTTGTCCTTTGCTTCTATAATTTTATGTTTTCCTAACTCCTAGTTTAAGTTGGAGCTTCTGAATGAAAGAATGAATGACAAATGAAATGAAATGAAAGAATGCCAAAGCTCAAACAGAAACTTAGTTAAATCCATTAAATTTCACCTGCTTGAAACTGAAACAATGATAAATTATGAATTTAATCTGACCTCAGTAAAAAAAAACAATAAATTATCCCAAGCAAACTAGACATTTGGGTTTCATGCTCCCTAAAACTAGTAAACTGGAACACTCTCACAAAGTTCTAGGTAGGGTCAATGAAGTTCTGTGTTCACTTCTGCTTATGAGGCTTTTGCATACTGCATACTATATATTGTCTGAGTTAGTTCTTTATCTTCAACGTCTACAGCAACAGATCATATAAAGACAACATAAAACCTTCCCAAAATGATAAAAAAAAATTGTGTTTATGCTAGAATGAGTTCCTTTATTTCTTTTCACCTAATTAGGCTTCCATACCTCCATAAAAGATAAGCATTTGCTTGCTACCATAAGATTATTCAACCGGAGGGTTTACCACTATTGTCTGCAAAGTCCAACTTTTTTTACTCATAGTCAAATCATTGGCATTTAATTCTTAGGGAAACTCTTTGTTTCAGCAGACAGACTTTATGTAGAGTGAGATCACCCAGGGACTTGGATTATATCTCATGGAAATATAAAATGTGCCTTGCGCTTTGATTCAAATACAATCTACAGCTTACAAAATGTATCACTGTTTAACAATGAGTAATGTGATGGAAAAGATAAAATAATGTTCTGTAACCAATATCAGTGAATTAGAAGATAAGGAAACAGTGATATATGAATCCTCCTTAATCTTACAGAAAACTACAGTTTGATAGAGAAGGATTACATGACACAAACACATTATCTGACATTTGCTTCTGGTTATCATAAAATATTTTCCCCAACAGTAAGAGTTGAATCAACCTGGAGCTAAACAAGAAAGGAGGGAATGAGGATAGTTCCTTTACTCTCATGTTCAACACAGAAATCAAAAGCAGAACATCACTTAATTGATTTACTTTAAATTTATTAGGGCATTTATATCTGTCACAACTTTAAGGATTGCATTGCCTACCAACAGAAGTATTAAATGCACACAAAATCTTTAATGGAACTTACTGAGATTCACAAATGTAAAATGTAAATCAATCAAATATTTTTGTAACAAACAGTAAAACTACGGAAGACCTTTATTTTGAAAATAGAATCAGAAATAAAAAAATTAATATTTCAGGTAGCTACTTCAGAAAAATCTTGTAAGTGTTGTATCTCCCACACTTCATTTGTAAATATATGTTTTCCAAATTGATAAAAAACTATATTTTGCATTTCCATGTACTTGAACAATTTGTAGTTTAGAACGTTTCTCTATCTGTTCCTTGATTAATTAACAGCTAGCAGTTTTTGTAACAGCTGTAGTAAAAGATTCTCTTATTCTTGTTATTCTGCATGCTGGCATGAATAAGACAATTAAGATAATGTTGCAGGTAAAACAATCCATTGTTAGGAGTAAATCCTGAACTTAGAATGGATGACTCCCATTTTTAGATTTAACCATTACTTCCAATAACATCATGGGGAAGGAGAGAGAAAGTAGTATTTACCCATGAGGACAAGTGTAATTTTCAATTGCCAAAAAAGTCTAAACTGAGGCTTACTCTACAGGCATTGTGGGAAATTACAGGAAATAAAACTACGTAGGTGATTTATTGATATGCCCAAGAGAATGCAGAAAAAAACTTCCAACCTTGTTCAGACTCCATTAAATAATCATTTAAGTTGTGTAAATTTGTGAATGATCTCTACTGTGTTTCCAATACAGCAGAAAATAATTCACCTATAAATTTAGATGGTTTATTTGAAATTATTTATTTATTATTTTTTACTTTATAACTTTTTAAAAATTATTAACCAGATTTATAGGTAGTCAGGTAACACTGATGAAGGATTTGGTTTTGAAGATAATAATTCTTGCCTTTTAAATCCCTTTTATATATTTGCCCAACTTTGAACAGTTGTGCTTTTCCAGAATATTAATATCTGTTCTTGTTATTGCTTAGAAAGGCAAAGACAAAGATAAAATTAAAATGTTATATTGTGTCATTTCTAATTCTAACGTGTCAGAAATACATCACCATGGACTTCATACTGCCCGAATATTAATCAATGAATGGCAGAAGTCCTGTTGATTACAGTGCCCTAGAAAACAGAACACAGGAAGAAATTCAAGAGCTTTAAATATATTCCCAGTTTAAAGTGTCTCTCTATGCATACGTAGTAATTTCTATTTAAAAATAGAGGGAAAAAGCAATAAAGAGTACAGAACAGATCATCTACTAATGCCACCACCATGTTTCTGTAGTATGCCTTCTCCTGACCTTGGCTGTAGAATTGGACTGAATATACACCCCGATGTCAGATGGTATAACAGGAGACTTACTGTAAATGAGGGGACATGTAATTGGGTTGATTCTTGGTAAATCTCAGATTCAGATAGTTTGTCATACCTCTTATATGGTATCTTGGGCCTCTGCAATCCCTACTATAAGCTCCTCAAGTGAATGTCTGCTATTCTGTGTATAACATCTGGAATGAAGGAGCCTCTTCTCTGTTGGCTCTCAGGCATTACTGAAACATGAATAATAGCAATAACATATTACAAATGAAGTATCAGCTGTGCTGGGGAGGCATTTAGTGCCTGTGAAAGTAAGGTAAGGATCACATCCTCTAAACCAATCTTTTCACTGAAGTCAATGAACAAATCTGATTTTAAAAAACACATTTTTTAATGTGTAATGCATGCCTGTTTTGACAGAACAAAGGCACTGCCAAGGCAGGAATAACACAGAATCAAGTACAATAGCACTACAGCAAGCACTTTGTGCCAGCATATAAAAGCATTCAACAGTAGCTAATTAGTCATAACCACAGTGGCATGGAAAAGCCAGCTTGCATTTACCATAAATGTGTGCCCAAAAGCATGATCACCTTTAAAGAAACTAATTGCAACTTGGGAAGAACTAACCCATCCAGGGCATGTGAAACCCAGCTGCAAAGTCAATCATTATAAGGGATTCTGCTTACAACCATAGCTGAAGCTATATTAAATCTCATCAACACTTTTGAAGAAAAAAAGGGAGTATTTTCATTGTAAATTAATGGTAATCTCCTATTCTTGATGCATCTAAAATTGCCATGACAGTCAAGGAAGCAGTCAAGGAGGCTTGTCTATAATGATAGGTGAGTGATTAAGGCACTTTGAACACTTCTCTGCGAGGAGAAAGAGAGCTGGCTTCAGTCACTCTACCTATAAATGTGATTTGAACCTGGGTCTTCCAAATGTGAGAATACTGCTCCATGCTACTGACTGAACTTAAGTCAGGTATGTTTTCTCTGGAAGGGCAGATCAGACTGGGTAGCTCTAGGTAAGAGCTTGTAATTAAAAAGCAGAGACAGGCCCTTAAATGAGGGATAGAGTATACACCTCACAACCATTCCCCAGGATTTCACAATGGTTAGCTACATTGTACTGTGTATTTTTAGCTGCTGAACTTTGATTCCCCTGCATTGCATGGTGAATCCAAAGCAAAAACTTGCTTTCCAGTAAACTGCAGAATTCCTACTACTCTTTGTACTATACTGATAAGTCTTCATGTGTGTCTTACTCTGTCACTCTCTAAAGACGAGCTCATGAAAAGAACATTATCTTCTTACAATGTTTAAAAAAAATTACTTTGAATTCATTTGAAACAAAGAAAATTCATCTTTTACTGAATTATGGAGAAAAAGATTATTTTTTTTTTGTCAGAACCTATTTTGAAAATGAGAATTCCCACTTGTACTGGTTTTGGTGAAGATAGAGTTAATTTTCTTCATAGTAGCTCATATGAGGCTATGTTTTGGATTTGTGGCCAGAACACTGTTGACAACACACCAGTGTTTTAGCTGTTGCTGAATAGTTCTTACACAGCATCAAGATCTTTTCTGGTTTTGATGCTGCCCTGCTAGCAAGTAGGCTAGAGGTGCACAAGAAGCTGGGAGGAGACACAGCTGGAACAGCTGACTCCAACTCACCAAAGGGGTATTCCACACCATATGATGTCATGCTTAGCAACAAAACCTGGGGGAAGAAGAAGGAAGGGGGGGACATGGGGACATTCGGAGTTATGACATCTGTGTTCTCAAATAACCATTATGCATGATGGAGCCCTGCTTTCCTGGAGATGGCTGAGCACCTGCCTTCTGAAGGGAAGTAGTGAGTGAATTCCTTGTTCTGCTTTCCTTGTGTCTGTGGCTTTTGCTTTAGCTGTTAAACTTTTAGCCTTCTGATTCTCAACCCTATCCTATTGGAGGAGAGTGAGCGAGTGGCTGTGTGGGGCTTAGCTGCCCACCAGGGTTAAACCACAACAGCTATAGAAACATTGGAAGACAAACTTGACAATGTTAATTCCTGAGGTGCGTTGATATTGACCAGTGGCCAGATACCTTCCCAGCTGCTCTCTCACTCTCTTCTTGGGTTGAGATAAAAACTGGGGGAAAATTAATTTGTTGCCAGCTAAAATAAATTTGGGTAGCAAACAAAAATAAAAATTAAAACAATATTTTCCTCCCCCCCCCCTTCTTCCCAGACTCACCTTCACGCCTCCATTCCTGACTCTTCAACCTCTTCCCCTCTTGAGTGGTGCAAGGGGATGGGTAATGGGAGATTGTGTTCAGTTCATAACAGCTCTGTAACAGTTCTTCTTTACTGCTTCTTCACTCTCACACTTCTTCCCTACTCCAGCATGGGTTCTTCCACAAAGCTGCAGTTCTTCAAGATAAACCTGCTCCACCATGGTCTCTCCATGGGCTGCAGGGGAGTCTCTGCTCTAGAGCCTGGAGCACCTCCTCCCCTTTGTTCATTGACCTTGATATCTCCGTTACTGATTCACATTTTCTCACTCCTCTCAGAGCTGCTGCACAGCTGTTTTTACCCTGACTTAAACATGTTATCACAGAGGCACCACCAGCATCTCTGATGGCCTCAACTTTGGCCCGTGGAAGGTCTGCTTTGGAGCTGGCTGGAACCAGCTGTGTCCAGCATGGGACAGCCCTGGCCTCTCCTCACAGAAGCTGCCCTGTAGCTCTCGCTGCCAGCACATGGGTGCAGACACCCAGTACAGTTCCCTGCGTAAATTTACCAGTTGTGGTCCTTGGTTTCATCATATTACTCACACAGTAAAAGCCAAGAATGCTCTTAAATACCACTGTGCATCAAGATTGGTTGCTAGTTAAGTGATAATTTTTCACTTTTCTTAAAATAAGTGTAATTTTAAATTTCATGAATACAAACTAAAATTGAAGAGCACAGCTAAAATTCAATGAATATATGAATTCATATTTACAACAATATTTTAATTAATAGTATTAATCCAAAAAGTTTTACCTTTTTATGAAACACATCAATGAACAGACTTTAAAAAGCTAATTTATAGAAAAAAAGAAATTCTTAAGGAAGTATTTAATCCAACCTCATACCCTGCAATTGTCTTGAGTAATAATGGAGGTTCCGTTTTGGACATGGCAGCTAGCTCACAAACATTCACAGTGGTTTTCAGAGGAAGAGCCACAAATGACTGACACATGCTATCACAGATGCACACATTCATAAAATACCTTCTTCCCCAAACAGAGCATAATGCAGCCCTCCTGCTCTAAAACACTGAACCTTTAGCTGGGTGGCTTTCAAGGCTTAATTAAATTAGAAAGAGACCGCTCAATTCCACATACTATCAATCGGGTTAAAGAAAAAGGAATATGAAATCAGAATATAAAATCAGCCCCATGGTGTTGGGCTAGACAGGTTCCTAAAAATGACACTTACAAAAAAATAATAGTATTGAAGCTTAGACAGAATTTGCAGTATGTACTCATGCAAGCAAGTTTATCTTATTGTACTACATTTTTCTGTGCTAAGTATATTAAAGAAAAATATTTTCACACTTGTTGGACTGCTGATTTCCTTATTCATCCATGAGATACAGACCTATGTTTTAAAAGAATTTCCAGCAGCACTGGGATTCATGGACAAAAGCATGACTTGAGATAAGTGTGCATATCAAAATCCAACCTGTAACTGTCATTAACCTCTTTTTTTTGTTCTATTTTAATTTTTCCATTTAAGAGAACAATCCATAAGCATGTTCTTCGTTCAAGTTATGCTAAAAGTAGCATGCTGTCTCCAAAAGGGGGAGATGGAAGAGTCAAAAGGTTCCATATAGAGGAGCTTATTCAAACCACAATTTTAAAAAACTCTTTTTTCAAAATAGTAAGTTTAAGTAATCTTTAGTTGTACCATTCCATATGCAAAAAAGGTATGCATCAAATTGTCTTGTGGTATGAGCTTCCTATGTGAAAATGATTGGGATATGCATCATAAAATAAAAGAAATACAGGCAGATGAGGAGAATCTTTTTTTTTTTTTCCTGTAATGCTGATACATAGTGGACTTTAAGAAACAGCAGGTGTTTTCTTATCTTTCCAGGATAATCAGTAAATTGCTTGCATGGTGTATCTGTCAGCTTTGCCATAACTCTTTCAGTGTGTGTTGCTAATTCATACACTCTAGGGGTCTTTAGTGTGTTTCAGTCTCCTGACAACTGTTACAACCTCTTCCCATCACCTCTTCTTTAGCAGTTTTCAAAAACATGGAAGTCAAACCTTTTATTTAAACACATTTCCCTTCAAGAGATTGAATATTTTTTTCTTAGGAAGATTAGAAATTTTACTGGCAGTCTAGTGCATCATTTTTGTTTGGAGTTTGTATTTTCTTTTTATGTTTCAAAACTGTTATGACATTCATTTCTTCTAGCAAAGGAAATGACAGGAGCTAGGAGCACAGCACTGCTAAATGCGTATATGTGTTTGGATGCTGAAGAATAAGGGAAGAATTACACTCCCTTGCAGGGGAGAAGAGGCTTCCATGTAAATTCAAATCTTTGCCTCACAACAGGTCAAGGTTAGAAGTGCCCAGATTCAAGGCCTTCTGACCAAGGAAGCCCTGAGCAACCTGGCCTAACACCAACCCTAACACAGGGTGGGACTAGGTAACCTGCATAGGCCACTTACAACCTAGGTAAGTCTACCATTCAGTTTCTTGCTCTCCAGAGATACCATCCCTTCCACTCCTGAAATCTTACCCCTGACCTACCTTGTCCTACAGGCCCTTCACACTTCCCAGCCTAGAGCCATTTTTCTTCATCCTCTTTCAACCCATGGTGTCTCCCATACTAGCATTAGCTCTTTCACTTTCACCAGACCAGTCTATTCACCTTATCCCAAAACCTTCGTGTTTCTCTTACTTCTATGCCAGATTCTTTCATTCAGTTTTTAGTTAAATCTTTAAAACTTTAATTTACTATTGTATTCTTCTGATTCTAAAAGGAGATGTAGCATAGAAATAAGTGTATGTATGTATGCATGTGTAAGGGGGAATCATGGCCACTTTTCCTGGATGCAGAAAAGAGAAGACATTAATCAGCCTTCCTATGAGAAATGACTGACTTTCAGGTTTCACAGGGGTCACAGTGATCATTTTCTACTCAGTAACATCACTGCTTACACCAGAAAAAACCCTGACTTGGCAAAGCTTTGGGATGGAGGTGACTGAATGTTGTACTATAAAGCAAGGATCAGCTGACTCATAAATAAATGATGGGAGCCTGGACTATTGCAAAGCCACTTTCTCCCATCAAGTGTTCTCTTGGCTTCAAGGAGGTTATAACAGAGAAGAAAAAAGGAAAAAAAAAAAACAAACAAAGAGAACAACAACACAAAAAAATCCAAACCACCTGGTTTAAGTAGAAATTTAGAAAATGTATGTAAGCAGTTCAGTCATGTAAGAGTTTCTTTTTCTGTAACATACCTGATTATACAACATCTAAGTTTCTTTGGAAAAGTCATAAAAAGCTTACAAAGGAAAAATTAGTAGAGCTTGAAGTGTTAGTGTTCAGCAAATATATCCTTCTAAATTTTGAATTCTGAGGTGAGACATTATGCAATAGATTTTCTCTGTGTACTCCAGATTGAAACATAACTACTTATTGAAAAGATACATTGTGAGGTTAATTACAATGAGATGACTTGGCTTTTCATTGAAAAAAAATATTGTAACAAATTTTTATCTCTTTTTCTTTCTTTCTCACATAAAAATGTAAATTACCCACTCAAAATGATTATTTATGGGTTTTTATGGTATATTTTTTAGAATTATTATTTAAAAATTAAGAATTATTATTTAAAACTATTTTTAATGACCAAGTGGTTTTATTAGACCTGGATTGAGGGCAGAATTATTAACTATTCATAATAATATTTTTTTGTAAAATGACTGACTATATTATAGTGAAACAATGCAGGAAAGGAGAAATATTTTCACAAAGGCTATCACTTGTAAAAAGTGTTAATGTGCAACTTTACAGCAACTCTTTTTATTGCTACAAACAATCATATCACAAGCAGAAATCTTCTAATCAATATATAAATAATTTTGTTATAATAAACTGCACATGGTTGGCAAGGTTAGACTGAACATACAGCTAAACATTTTTAATGCTAATTATTCATCCCTATAGCAGCTTATGCTAATAATAAAAGCAACATTGTTCACATATGGGATTGACAGGATCTGTGGGAGCAAATGGCTGAGTGCATATTACTTGTGTAACTGAAAGGTTATATCTGCTACTGTGAATAAGCTTCTGTTTGTTTTGGCCATAATGTGTGCTATTAAACTAAACAGTAACAAAACCTAAAACTGGAAATAGTTTTGAAGTATGTGGGATTATAAATACAGGATATCTGATTATTGTTTTACATTTTATTGGCTACAGAAGATTAATGACCATATCCAACAAAGCCAAATACTATAGCTATTTATGCAGGAAACTTATATTGATAATCAGAAGATCTGCATCTGCATGTATCTTTCACCTGGTGACAGACAACAAGGAATTGGGTGTGAAGTGATAGTAAATTCTTTTGAAAAGTGAGTGCCTACTTTGTTAAATGTGTAAGTGCTCAATTGGAAGAAAAGCTATATTTTCTCTTCCCTCTCCAGTCCATTTCCAGCCATCTTCTTAGCATTCACTATGAATCCCTTTATTCCTTGCTTTCAGCCTATTAGCCTTAGTTCAGTTTTCACTTTTTAGATTTGAACACCTTTCTGACTCCACCTCCACTCCCCACAAGGTCTGACATGAAAACCAGAACAGGTACTCTCTATCATTTTTTGCTGCAGAAACCATAGTAAGTATTGTTCAATTACCAGTACATTAGCCTGCTCTACTATGAACTCTCTAAATCCATGTGAAGATGGCAGCACAAATACACTGTTCTGACTGCCCTATCGTCCTGGTAGGGTGGATGCCCAGCCTGCAGGAACTGTTGGAGCATATCACTCTTCTCTTCCAGCCCTTATGTTGGCTTTTCTTTCCTATGTGGGACAGGAGGATGTAAGAGTAGTGAGAGTGTGGGGCCGTGCACCTGCACCCCGAGAGGTGCTCATGAAGGGCACTCACCTTGGAAAGCCAGGTGATCTGATAGATCAGGCTTTGTTCCTGACTAATTTTGAAGTGTATGTCTCATTTCCAGAAGCAGTTATGTATTCTGGACCTTCAATGTGACAGGACACTTTAAAACATCTGGATGGAATGAAAAAATCCAGGGATACATAGCAAATGTGATGCTATGTGTGATTCAATTTAGATTAAAGAATAGATATTCTCATTTCAAACTTTAACATTTGCAAACACATATAGGACTGCTGCAAGTGATTTTTCTAATAAATTAAGATGAATTAGTAAATTAAGATGGATTAACCAAAGTAATTTTTAAAGTATCTTCATACATTTTTCTGTGTGTTCCTAAGAGAAAAATGCACTGAAGTATTAAAGCTTTAGTGTATAGTGTTTGTTGACAATTCTTCAGAACACAGTTTGTCACTGGTAACTTTTTTCTATTACTACTTAGATAAGTAACCATTAGAGGTACTTTTTAAATGCATGGAACTTTTCATTAAAATGGATTACAGTCTTTAAAACAGCAAGAAATTGTTTCTTTCATTTCATATTTTTCAAGGGGAAGATCCTCTCCAAAGCCAGTGTGCACAGGAGTATGCAAGTTTTTGGGTACTCACCATCCTAAAATTATGAATCTTGTAAGTTGCTCTCTCCACAGCCAACCTTCAGTATTTTCCTTCAGTAACTAAAAGGACTAATTAAATTATGCAGAGGGCTCAAATCATGGAAATATATTTCTTTCTACTTAATTCCGATTTGTGGTTCTAACAGTTCTACTGTATTTCTCTCTGAGGTACTTTACAGCTTTGTGTGTCCTCAACACAGCAACAATTTTCCTGGCACCACCAAACTTCACCAGCTTTTCAAACCTCACTCCATTTTTGAAAAAAAAAAAATCTTTTTTCAGTAAATTCATTGTGCAGCAGGACACAGGTATTATGTTGTTATTAAGTTTCTAATTTTGTTTCACTTATTTAAATAAAACTTTTGTATGACTATTTGAGTAAAGTTCTAAACAGAATTTCTTACACTGAAATGTTTTCCCAGTCTCTTGTAAATCATCTGAATATCTGACAATATCTGACGTATCACTGGAAAGCTCACCTTTTCTTTTTATAAATATAGGACAAAGACATCTCAGACTCTCATCTGCTTTCAGGGAAAAGATCAAATGTTATTGAGATGACAAGCAGAGATATCAATGGAAAGTAATTATAATTCACATCTTTAAGATTATTAAAATGTTTAAAATATTATTTAAAATACCAGATCA